>JAQZBX010006643.1:35619-52707 GCA_029593785.1 Cabassous unicinctus | reverse complement strand
CTCCACATGTGAAGTTAGGTCTTTTATTTTAGCTCTTTCTCCTTTTTAAAAATAGGCATTTATGGCTATGAATTTCCCTCTCAGTACTGCTTTTGCTGCATCCCATAGATTTTGATACATAGTGTTGTCATGTTCATCCACTTCAAGGTAGTTACTAATTTCTTTTGTAATTTCCTCCTTGACTCACTGATTATCTAAGAGTGTGTTGTTTAATTTCTATATATTTGTCTTTAATCAATCTGATTCTCTGCCTCTTACTGTTTTCCAGCTTCATTCCATTGTAGTCAGAGAAATTATTTTGTATGATTTTAATCTTTCTGAATTCATTGAGAGTTGTTCTGTGGCCTAGCATGTGGTCTATCCTGGAGAATGACCCATGTGCACTCAAGAAGAATGTATATCCCACTTTATTGGGATGTAATGTTCTGTATATGTCTATTAGGTACAGATCATCTAATGTATTTTTCAAGGTGTTTGTTTCTTTACTGATTCTCTGTTGAGAGGTTCTGTCTAATGGTCATAATGGTGTATTAAAGTGTCCCACTATTATTGTAAAGGCATCTATTTCTCCACTTAATTTTTTAAATGTTTGCCTCATGTATTTTGAGGCACCCTGGTTAGGTTCATAAATGTTTATGATTGTTCTTTCTTCTTGAAAGATTACTCTTTTTATTAATATATAGTGTCCTCATTGTTGCTTACAATAGTTTTGCATTTAAAGTATTTTGTCTGATATTAGTATAGCTACTCCTGCCCTTTTTTGGTTATTGTTTGCTCATAAAATTGTTTTCCAGCCATTCACTTTCAGCTGTTATGTGCTTCCAGAGTACTTTTAATTTCTTGCATTATGCCTTTCATCACCATATGATCTGCTATCTTTTTTATGCATGCTTACAATTTATTCTGTATGTTTCCTCAGTGTCTTCTTGAATCCTTTATCTCTTCCTTCATTTCATTGAGTTGATTAAGGATATTTGTTTGGACATCTTTAATTCATTATTCCATGTTTTGCATCTCTTTACTGCTTTTTAGTTTGTTCGTTAGACTCGGCCATGAATTCCTGTTTCTTAGTATGACTTGCAATTTTTTGTTTATGTCTAAACATCAGTTTATCATGATGGACTTATTCAGTGGTTAGCTTCTCTTTTAGTCTAGAGTTTTATTTTTGCTTTGTTTTGCATTAAGGGTCCTCTTAAAACTTGATCCCATTTATTCAGTTGCCTGTGTTCAACTGAAAAATTACTAGATCCACATAAAAGAAAAAAGGAGAGGAAAAAGGAGAAAAAGTATGGAAAAGGAAAGATTAGAAAGGAGAAAGCAAGAAGAATAATTGGCAGAAAAAAAATAATGAAAGGGAAAAATAGTAAAAAGGAATACAATTTTAAAAGGTAAAAAAAAGAAATAGGAAAAAATAAGATAAACTAAAATACCAGATAATGAGAATAGAAGAAAGAAATGAAGACAATACAAGAGGAGGCAGAAAGGAAGAAGAGAAAAAAAAAACGAAGAAGCAAAAATGCAAGAAAGAAAGGTAAAAAAGAAAATAGAAAGAAGAAGGAAAGAGGAAAGAGGAAAGAGAGAAAAAAAGAAATAAAAAAGAAGAAGAAGAAAAAAAAAGGCCTTCCTCTGTGTCCAGCCTCCATGTAGGTACCTGGCAGGGGAGAGAGAGAAAAAAACAAAGCAAAGCAAAACAAAACAAAATGAAACAAATCCCCAGCCCTGTCTAGGTTCTCCCTCCCAAACCTGCTTGGCTCTAAGGTTCCCCTCCACCTGTGAGCTTGTTGGCCGCATGTCAGCCCACCAGATCCCCTTCTCCCTCCCCTCTACCCTTGGAGTGGCTTGGTAACTGTCAGCTAGCTGTATGACTCCTCTGGCTTCTCTCTCTCTAGGACCGGCTGGGCTTGTGTCAGCCAGTCTAATCTCCTTTTCCCTCCCCTCTCCTTGGAGCTGGTTAGGCACCAACCCGAGGCTCTCCTTTTCCAAGGTGCCAGCTGGGAGCCGGTCCACCTGCCCAATCACATGCCCCCCTCCCTCTCTTTCACCCTGAGCTGCTGGGTGCTGCCCAGTACTCCCAGTTATCCTGCGACTTCCCTCCCCTTGAGTGCCAGCCACACCTGATTGTCCAGCAGTTTCCCTCCCCTTGAGAGCCTGCTGGGCACCAGTTACGCGGTAACTCTCCTCACTCTCAGAGCCAGCTCGGCGTCAGTCTGCCAAGCGGATCTCCTCCTTGGCTTCCCTCTCCTTGGAGCCGGCTGGGTGCCTGCTTGCCTGCCCTATCACCCACAGCTTCTTTCTACTCCAAGCCCACGGGGTCCTCCCTCTTCAGCACCGTCTCCTATCATCCCCACAGTTCCGCAGCTTCCCTTATGCCAGCCTACCTTCTGGTAGTTTCTAGAGGAGGGGTGCAGCTTGCGGTTCTCTATTGCGCCGTTTTGGATCCCCTAATTAAAAGTAAATTCATGGAAAAAGATATAGCATGCTAATAATAGTCAAAAGAAAGCTGAAGTGCCTACAGTTATCAAAGTAGATTTCAGACCAAAGGATAGTACCTGATAATGAGCATCATTTCACAATAATAAGGGGTCAATTAATTAATAGAACATAATCCTAAATGTTTATGCACATTACAAGAGTTTGAAAATGCTGTACATAAGGGAAAAAAATTGCAAAAACTGAGAAAACTGTAAGGAGAGATAGACAAATTCAAAAATATAATCTCAGAGTTCAGTACCTTTCTCTTAAAGATTAATAAAGGGAGAAAGAAAATCAGTAAATGCCCAACACTATCAATGACTTGACCTAGGTGACATTTATAGAACACTCCACTCAAAAACACAGTAGAATACACATTCTTTTCAAGTGCACCTGAACATTTTCCAAGATAGAATGTATTCTAAGTGACAAAAGGAGTTGCAATAAATTTAATAGGCACAAGTCATACAAAGTATATTCTCTGACTCCTCAGATTAAAGAAGCACTGAATAAGTGAAAGGCATCTGGGAAATTCACAAGTAATTGGAAACAAAATAGCACACATCAAAATGACTCATGGATCAAAGTAGAAGTGAAGAGGGAAATCAGAAAGCATTATGACCTGAATAAAAATGGAAGTAAAACATATCAGAATTGCATGATGCTGATAAAGCTGTATACAGGTAGCAATTTCTAGGGTCTAAATGCATATATTAGAACAGAAAGTTCTCAAATCAATGACTTCAGCTTCTACCTTAAGAAACTAGAAAAATAATAACAAATTAAACACAAAGTAAGCAGAAGAAAGGAAATAATAAAGATCAGAATGGAAATCAATGCCACAGAAAACAGAAAAACAGAGAAAGTTGATGAAACTGAAAGCTGATTCTTTTAGATTAATAAACTTTTCACTGGACTTTTTAGAAAAAGCAGAAACAGGACATGAATGACCAACATCAGGAATGAAAAGGTGACATCACTGCCAATTCTACAGATATTTAAAGGATAAAAAGGAAATATTTTGAATAACTTTATGCCATTAAGTTTGACAACTTAGATGAAATGGATAAATTCTTTGAAAGACACAAACTACCAAAACTTACCCAAGAAAAAATAAATAAATAATCTGAATAGCCCTATGTTTATAAAATAAATTTAATTTGTTCTTAAAACTCTTTGTTCAAAGATAAATCCAGACCCAGTTGGATTCTCTATTGAATTCTACCAAATATTAAGGAAACAATAATACTTCTTTCCAAACTGTTCCAGAATATTGAAATATCCCCCAATTATTTCTATTAGAGTAACATTTTTCTGATACAAAATTGAACAAAGAAATTACAAGAAAAAGAAACTAATGATAAATATGTCTTACATATAGATGCAAGATTTCTAAGCAAAATATTAACAAATCATATCCAATAATATATAAAAAGGATAGTAAATCATGACCAAGTGGTCTTCTCCCAGGAATGCAAGATTTATTTAGCACTGAATATCAATCAATACAAATCACCATTGTAACAAATTAAAAAGAAATTCATTTGACCATCTCAATAGAAGCAAGAAAAGCATTTGAGTAAACACAGTCATTTCTGGTAAAAAGCAAAACAAAACAAAACAAAAAAACCTCTCAGAAAATTATAAATAGAAAGGAACTTCCTTAATATGATAAAAGGCATCTACGAAAAACCTGCAGCTAACATCATGCTTAATGGTGAAAAACTGAATGCTAAACTAAACCCCAAGAAACAATTTATGAACAATCTTTTACTAAACTTGATGATGACTTTAATTAATAAAGTATGGAAAAGAAAAAATAGTCATCATGGGCTGCAGTCTATAGAGAATGCAGGAGTATATGACAAATGAGATTTGAACTGGCCCATGAAAGTTGATGGGATTTAGAGCAAAATGATAGAATAGCTGAAACAGTGTGAACAAAAGTTTGAAGCCAGCTTGATCTGCAAGATCATAGGGGCAGGTGAAGAAATTCATCTTTTTGCACAGGAGAAGACAATTTAAACAATAATGGGAACCATAACACAATAGATAAAAAAGAGACCAATATGACTCCAGAATCCAGTAAATCCTTGTAAATAGAGAAGTGGCAGGAATACAGTAAAGTTTTCAAAAGATCAATCTGAAAATAACAGACCAGAAAGTCTGGAGAAAAAAGAGTCAAAAGAAAGCGACATTGGCTGTTGTCAAACCCAACTTTGAAGTGAGAATATTCTCAAACTTAGATGAACATGGTAGCAAATAAAATGACAGCAATGGATGAATCTGTTAGCTTTTTTTTTGTTGTTAGAGATGAAGAGTATTGATAAAATAGTTAATGTAGGACATTAAGAATATTTGATAGAGAACATTAAAAAGATTCAAAAAGATCCCAGGGAGAAGAATAAACACCACTGACAGAAGGTCCAGAATAGAAGCTTAGCCAGGGTATTAGTTGTCTATTGCTGCATAACAAATTACCACACAATTAGTGCTTCCAACAAAACCCATTTATTATCCCACTATTCTATAGGGCAGGAGTTTGACACAGACAATCTTCCTGCTTTCCTTGCTCAAGGTCTCGCCAGACTAAAGTCAAGGTATTGAACAGGACTGCAATTCTCATCTGGATCCAGGTTTCTTTTCCCAGGCCTCTGTTTGTTGGCAGAATTCACTTCCTTCTCAAACTTTCCACATAGACTTCTCCATCTTTAAGACAGCAATGGTATATCTAGTCATGCATTGATAATCTCTCACTTCTTCTTCTGCCTTACTCTTCTGCTTTTGAGGGCTTATGCTAATTACTTTGGGGCCAGGACAGCTGATTAGTAATCTTAATTACCTCTGCAAAGTCCCTTTTTCCACGTTACATAACATTATCATAGATATAACACGATAGAGCGAAGGTTATAGAGAGCCAAAATTCTGCCAGCCATAACCAGGGTCTCATGCCAGAGAAGATGTATACATTAAAAAGATGGCACCCTAGCTTCCGGGAAAATGGTAGCAGCAGTGACAGTTTAGTTATTGGATCTCCCCAAATATCCACATGGAAAAAGACAGAACAACTAGAGAGCAAAACCAAATCTCTTGGATAATATACAAGAAACTTAGATGACAAAGAAGGTGGAGACAGACCACCCATAGCCTCAAGGCCAGAAAGTTATTAGAATCTGTGCATAAGAAAGCAAATGGAAAATCTGGGGTTGCTAAGACACAAGAACAAAAAACCTCAAAATAGCCAATAGTTATTCACTGGGAAGTGTGGCAGACCAACTTGAGAATAGCAGCTTTTAGAAGAGAAGACACATGCAAAGAAGAGAAAAGTTGCCTCAGTCAGCTGAGGCCGTCCTCATCCAGCGAACAATCATGAGACCCAGACAAGATCAGCAGAATTGCCTAATTGATGATTCCAGTCACATGAGCAAATAAACACTTTTTTTAATATGACACTTTTGGTTTTTTGGTTTTTCTCTATACAACACTATTTTTGTAATAGATAACTAATGAGTATGCTAAAGAAAATCTTATTAAGAATTTTATCTTATACATGGTATCCTGTCTTTAATAACTGAAATTCAGCATATGGAAAACTAAGAATGGCTAAAGTTCTACTTGATTCTTTTCTTCAGGCTCATTACTTGAACTTTAGTGAGATGGATGCATTCATATATCTGGAACTTCAAACTTGTGGTTTTGCTACAAACATAGACAGTAGCCCACCAGAGTTGACAAGGCCCTGCAATGAGCTTCATTTATGGTCAAATAGACTTGTTTATTAATAGAATCTTTCTAATTAATTTAATCATGGGCACACTGGTAACAAGATCTGTAAGATATTTTATCATATCATATGCAACATAGAAACCATCTGGCAGAGAATAAGATCCTATAAGACCCTACAAGAAAATGGGGACCATGAAGCTAGAGAAGCTAAAATGATGGACTGTCATGTAAAAGAAACAATAGATAAACTCACTGAAGGAGGCAGAAATTAATTGGAGAGTGGAAATTATGTAAAATGTATTATTTCAACATAAAGCAAATCTAAGAAGTCATGTCCAAAAAGATCCAGAGATACTTCAAGTTTGAAATAAGAGTAGATATTATCCTTTCTTTTTGTTTCTTATAATGTGGTCCTCATGGGATGTACTTGGTTCTTGTCATTGTTATCACCCCATAATTGGCTATTCTCAGCTTCTCTCAGAGGGACTTCTTTCCATGCAAGCCATGCTGTAATTACCTGAAATGGTTGCATTACAGCTAACTAAGGCCACCATGGATTCCTCCTACAGTATTCCTGCAGGTCATCAGGGACTGCCACTATTCACCAGTGATTGTACCTTTGCTCTACTTAAATTTCCATTTTGTTTCATCTTCCTTATTCAAACTCCTGTAAGATAAGCCACAATGCAGGAGAGGCATGCTCATATAGTGTGATTCTACAGGTCCAGTTGCATTTTTCTTATTGGTTTTGATAAAGAAAGTTCATGGAGATTCAAGAGGCCTCAGTAGATCATCTCTTTCTTTCTCCTGTATCTAGAAAGGAGTGCATAATTAGAGCAGATTTTCAGGCAAAATCACTATCAAGTAAATGAAAAAGATATTCTCAATTGAGGAATGGGACATTATGAATCCATGAGCAGAACCTAAAACAGAATAAACCATATAGAACAAGGTTTTTAAATCTTTCACTAAACTTATTTTTCTGATAGGCTTACTTTTGTCATTGTCTTTAATTTTCTTTATGTAGTTTTCAAACATTTTTTTCTTTCTAGAATTAAATAAAATAACCTTTGCATCCTTGCATCTGCTGTTAGAAAATTCCTCAAGAACAGCAAGAAAGAAACAGGTAAGAGATAAGATAAATATATGTTAATTCCAATCAAATAATCAGCCACCTATGATTATTTCTGCATGCTTTAATGCATAAAAATTATTTATGATAGGGAAAATTTGTTTATTATTAATTGTAAAAAGCAATATTTACTTTGAAGAGTCATGTCCTTTTTCTTGAAAAGCAGATTACAGTTAAATTAGCACAGGCATGTAAAATTTTTATTTACAAAGAAAAGTAAATGGAGAGAAGCATGTTACATCACTTATTTCAATCTGTCATTCCATTACATGGCAACTGTGGTGGTTTGGAGCTAGGTACCCCAGAACATGTTAAGCTTAACATGTTCTTAAGCTTAATCCCTTGTTGTGGATGTGAAGTTATTGTAACTAGGGCCTTTTGATGAGGTTACTTCAGTTAAGGTGTAACTCACCTCAATCAGGATGGGTCTTAATGCTATTACTAGAGGCCTTTATAAGCATAATGAAATTCAGGCAGGGAGAAAATCGCAGAGGAAGGAGCCAGAAGCTGAAAGTCAACAGAACCCAGAAAAGAAATGAGAGGTTAAGAGAGGCTGCTATGTGCATTGCCATATAACAAAGTAGCCCAGGACCAAGAATCGCCAATGCCAGCCCCAGCACACCAGTCTTTGGGAAGAAAGCATCATCTTGATGGTGCCTTGATTTGGACTTCTCATAGCCTCAAAACATGAGCCAATAAATTCCCATTGCTTAAACTAACCCATTGCATGGCATATGTTTTAGCAATGAGGAAACTAAAATAATTTTGGTACCAGGAGAGTGGAGTGCTGCTATTACAAGTTCTAAAAAATGTGTGTGGAAATGGCTTTGGAATTGGGTAATGGCTAGGGGCTGGAAGAATTGTGATGTGCTTGATAGGAAAAGCCTTGATTGTTTTGAAGAGACTGTTGGTAGAAATATGGATGCTAAAGTAACTTTTGATGAGGTCTTAAAAGGAATTAATGAATGTGTTGCTGGAAAGTGGAGGAAAGGTGATCCTTGTTTGAAACTGGCAGAAAACTTGGAGAAATTGAGTTCTGAGGTCAGATGGAAGGCAGATCTGAAATCGATGACCTTAGATATTTAGCTAAGCTGATTTCCAAGCTAAGTGTGGAAGGTACAGCCTGGTTTCCTTGCAGCTTATAGTAAAATGTGAAAGGAGAGGGATAAGCTGAAAATTGAACTCTTCAGCATAAAGAAACCAGAAATTGATGGCTTAGAAAATTCTGGACTATCCAGATAGTGTATTCTGAGACTAGTGCTAGAAACAGCTCTACCAGGGACCTTCCTGAGCTTCTGGAAGGTAAGTCCTCAAAGAGTAGGGCTCCATGTGAGGGTTTAACTGAATATGGAACCATTCAATCACTTCAATAGAAGTCAGGATTGGAAAGGCAGTTATTCAAGAAAGACCTGTAGAAAGTTCTATTGTCTGATGGTTTAGATCCCTCTAAACTGCATGCAAAGCTTACATGGTTTTTGAAAAATTTCTATGAGTGGAACTACTGACAGCCTGGACTGAGCAGGACAGAGAAGGGATGAATTGAAGGAAGAGTGACTTCAAGAACCATGGAAGCTGAAGTTTGGAATGAAGAGATCTTCTTGGGCCAAAAGAGTGGATCCACCCATGTGTGTGAAAAGGACAGGTCTGTCACTGCATTTGGAGGGTTTGGGCCTTCCTCCCTGTTGTTCAGAGACAGTGCTGCCACCCCAGAGCTTGGAGATTGTAGGTCCCGTGCCCCAGTATTTGCAGAGAGCCTGGTTGCCGCCTCAATACTGGGAGGAGGTGGGGCCTGTATCCTGGGGCTTGCAGACAGCCTGGCTGTCATTCCAATGCTTGGAGAGGGTAGAGCCTTCAGCCAGTATTTAGGGAAAGCATGGCCACTGTGCAAGTGTTTGGAAAGGAGGGGGGCACTGCCACTCCATTAGGCTCAGAGGACATAACATCAATCCATAGATGACTCTTAGGCCTTGAAATATAATTGAGTTTGCCCTGCTGGTTTTAGGAATTATTTGGGACCTATGACCCATGTGTTCTTTTCAATTTCTCCCTTCTATTATGGGGATGTCTATCCTATGCCTGCTCTTCCCTTTAATATTGGAAGCAGATAACTTGTTTTCTAGGTTTCACAGGTCCACAAGCAGGAGAATTGTGCCCCAGGACAGACCACACCCATAAGTGATTATGATAAGACATTGTACTTAACATTGTTACTGAAATGACTTAAGGCTTTTGGGACATTGTGATGGAATGGGTGTATTTTGCATGTAGAAAGAACGTATCTTTTTGGTGTCCAGAGGGTGGAGTATGGTGGTTTGAAGCTACATGCATCCCAGAAAAAAAACATGTTCTTAAGCTTAATCCATGCCTGGGGGTGTGAACCCATTGTAAGTAACCTTTTGATGAGATTACTTAGGTTAAGGTACAGTCCGGCACAATCAGGATGAATCTTAATCCTGATTAAGTACTAGAGTACTTTATAAGCAGAATGAAATTATGACCGATATAGAGGAAGCCACAGAAGGAGGAGCTAGAAGCTGAAAGTCAACAGAACTTGAAAGAGAAGAGAGAGGTTGCTATGTGCATTGCCATGTGACAGATGAGCTAAGAACTAAGGATGGCCAGCAGCCAGTCACAGATGACCAGTTTTTGGGGAGAAAGCATTGTCTTGATGATACCTTGATTTGGACTTCTCCCAGCCTCAAAACCATGAGTCAATAAACTCCCATTATTTAAGCATTGCAGTAAGGAAATGAAAACAATAACCTTAACGATAAGAAAAATCTTTTCCCATCTTTAATTCAAATATTCTTTACATCAAATTAATATTTATCTTACAAATTTGTCACTAATTATGGCAAGCTTCTTCTGCAGTCTTTATTTTACCTACATAATTTATAGGTACAGTTAAATCTTTATTTCTCTTGACTAGAATCATTAACTTTCTCTAACAAATACAGTGATAGTATTTTCTGAACCAAATGTCAGTGAATCCATTGTCTGAAATCTGATCTGAATATATCACAGGAAAAGATCATGACTGCTCTGGAAAACCTCCTATATATTGTGGTTACTGTTTTCAAATACTACTTGTCAAATTTTCTTTCTTTATGGCTTTCCTTCCTATTTAGCATGCTTAGTAATAACATGCCTAAATATAAATATATGCGTAAAGCTTGTTTGGGGTGAATTCAATCAATATTTGTTATTTTATAATAAATTGTAGGTAGGCAAAATAAAATGAAAAATGTTTTTACTTAAAGGTGAAATTAATTTCTAATATCCATGTAATCTCAAATTCTGGCTGCAATACTGTAGGCGGGCCCATAAGTGTTTAGTGACTAAATAAATGAGAGAATGAATACAAATTATTCTTGAAAAAATAATAATGATCTCAAAGTAATGATTTCCTGGTTACTGGACACTGGTTGGATACTTTCAGACAAGATGATATAATTTTATTAATAAAATTAGGAAATATAAATAAAATAAAGGAAATCTGCTAAAAAACATTGCCAAATATCTAGTTGTACAGTGTGAATTTGTAAGTTTGACAAGGCCTTCTTATTTTCTCTCAAATTCTTTTATTTCTTTCCTGTTACTTTTCCCACTTACATCTGATGACTAATGACTGAAATTCCTCCATTAAATCTTCATTCTGCTAGCCCTAGTTTTGAAATATTTAAGCACGACCATCCTTATTGAAGTTAAGAAAAATGCTTAATGCCTTTCTCAACAACAAATTTAGTGGGTTTCAATTTGGAATGGGGGCAGCAGGGTAAAATAGAGGTCTAAGAATCATATAATTATCAATTTTTCCTTGAGTGAGCTAAGGTATTCACTGGAAAAAGTTGTTGTTAAGTGGAGAGCAGAACGATCAGGTGATGAGATGATGATGGGAGCATTAGTCATTGAGGGATTTGGGGAGACAACAAAGAAGACAGAATGGCCACATGCATTAGGAAGGATCAGAGAACAAAATTTGCTGATTCTGCTATTCATACTAAACCAAAAATGAATACTTTTTGCATTTTTAAAAATAATTTTTAGAAGGTACCAGGGATTGAACCCAGGACCTTGTACGTGGGAGCAGGTGCTCAACCATTGAGCTACATCTGCTCCCCATGCATCATTTATTGTGTTCAGTAAGACATATATTCTCTCCCCTCCATTAGATTAGTTTAAATGACAATTGATGTTAAAGTCTGAATGAAAGGGAAAAAAGACTGTGTCACTTCATTGGAGAAAACAGAAAGTTTCCAAAGTTAAAGTACAAGGAAATCAGACTACTTAACTGTGGTATAGTCAGAATAATCACTATTAAATTTTTGATAATTTATGGATCTCTCTCTAAAGGCAGACATCAGTAAAATTAGCTTTCTGAACTGATACTTTTTTTCCTTATCAAAAATTTTAGTGAATGATCTGTTTTGAAGCTTTCTTTTGTCCCAGTTGCACAAATATTTAAGATCAAGTTGTGTTTCTTGACAGATTTGTACAGTGGTTTGAAGGATCCATGGACTTCTCCTGGTAGCATGTCTATGTTTTGTCCACTTCAAGAAGCTTAAAATTCATTCTGTGTTTTTCTTTTAGGATTTTAAATTTAGGACTCTTGGTAACCTATTTCAAATTCTCACAAACTGGGGAGTTGTGGTTAACCTCTATTAATTTTGATTCATAGAAATCACTTTTTCCTTTGATCCTTCTGTTAAAAAATAGAAATACTATTGAGGACAAAATGAATTTGAAATTACTGATTAAAGATGAAAACAAATATTCTTCATTTCTCAAATCCCTCAGAAATGTTCAACTTAGCATATGAATCAAGTGAGGAGATAACCAGCTGTAAAGAATAATGCTTAAAGATTTTTCAATTTGGACAAACACATCAGAAAGCTATGAGTTAAGTAATGTCGATGTTAAGGGATTGTGGGAAACACACAGTGCACGCTAGATTCAGTTTCCATAAAAGAGTGCGACAAATTATACCTACCTAACATAATTGAGGGCAAGAATGAGATAATATGAATTTCAATGTCTTTTATGAAAGACTGGGATACTTTATGGCACTGAGAAAAAGGTAGAAAGTTGACTTTTTAACCTTGTGTTGTACCTCTTAGCAGGTTCTTGCCATGAGTGACAAGGGAACAGGCAACCACTCAGATGTAACTGACTTCATACTTCTAGGCTTCAGGGTTCGTCCAGAGCTCCACAGTCTCTTCTTCCTACTATTCTTGCTGGTCTATGGCATGGTCCTTTTGGGGAACATTAGTATGATGGCAATCATTGTGAGTGAATCCCAGCTGAATACACCAATGTATTTCTTTCTAGGCAATCTCTCCTTCATTGACCTCTCCTACTCCACTATTATTGCACCTAAGGCCATGGTCAACTTCCTGTCTGAGAAAAAGACTGTCTCCTTTGTAGGTTGCGTTGTCCAGTTATTCCTCTTTACCCTCTTCATTGTAACAGAGGGGTTTGTCCTGGCAGCCATGGCCTACGACCGCTTCATTGCCATTTGCAATCCTCTTCTTTATAGTGTCCACATGTCAAGACACCTCTGCACTCAGCTGGTTGCTGGTTGCTATTTCTGTGGCTGGGTCAGTTCCATCCTCCAAGTCAGCGTAACATTCTCGGTGTCTTTCTGCGCATCCCGAATCATTGACCATTTCTACTGTGATTCTTACCAGATTGAGAAGATTTCCTGTTCTAATCTCTTTGTCAATAAGATAGTATCCCTGAGTTTGGCTGCCTTTATTATTTTGCCCACAATAGTTATTATTGTGGTATCTTACATATATATTGTGTCCACAGTCTTGAAGATCCCTTCCAGTGAAGGGAGGATGAAAGCTTTCTCCACTTGCAGCTCCCACCTGGGGGTTGTGGGTTTGCTCTATGGGACTGTCTCTTTTGTGTATCTCACACCTCCAAGCAACCCTGAGGTTCGTAAACTGGCTTCAGTATTTTACATATTAGTTACACCCATGTTAAACCCTCTGATTTACTCTCTAAGAAACAAGGATGTCAAACAAGCTTTGAGAAAAATCCTGTGGGAGAAAAAAGCTTTATCCTAACTCCACTTTTTTGTGCATTTCTCATAATCGGCTCACTGATTCTTTCACCCATATTTGCTCTTTATGTGAAGTCAAGCTTGATTCACTTAAGGATCCCTTAAGTCCTCCATTCCACATGTGAATTATTTTCATTGAAGGAGTAGTACCAGTAATATATCATGCATGCTTCCTTAAGAGAAATGTTATATCTGAATATCTTGGGTATCCATAAAATTTTTCAGCCATCCCCATAAAAGAAATTACTCCTCACTCTTTCCAAGTTTCTCTTCATGGAGTGGGAAAAGAAGGGTTTAATTTTAAGTTTTTCCTCTGGGCCTTTTGGGTTGGTGTACAGGAAAATTGTGTTGATAGGATATTAAACTCAAAATGTCTAATCTCTAATGATTAGACAAAATCATTAGACCAACCAAAGGCAGGATGATTTCTGAGTTGTTAGATTTAATTCTTTCATACAATCTATTCATGGTGACTTGAATAAAAATCATAATCTGATATCTTTTTTTTCCTATGCCATCATGAGTTTATTGGAACAACTCAATAAATCATTGGTGTTTAAATGTATCTTATTGTTATTTAATTTTTAGTAATGATCACTATTGATTGGTTATCATATCAGAGATGTGGAGAAAGATATTCTATATCCAGTACTCTAAAAACTGGATACCTAGATCCACAAAGGGAAAGTCTTTGGTACTGATTTTGGTACTGATTTTTGTCCCCTATCTTGAGGGGACAAAAATTGCATTAGATGTACCCAAACACTTTCATCAGCTTGTACTGGATTGTATTGTTTTCCTTGATAACTGCTATTTGTATGTAGAATAATTTAATCACTATGTTTAAATTATGTGATCTTGTTTCCTAATATTTGTTATATTGATGTTCCACTTTAATGAGGGTATTTGCATTTTTGAAATAGTATTTTTGTTGTCAGGGTACTATAAGTTTCCTGATTCAAACATGTGCCTTCAAATGTGAATACATAGGCACTTCAAATCTCTAAATATGATAAAAACAGCGGAAATTGTTGCTAAAGAAAAGCACCAAACATTTGCTCCTATTGTATCTTTTTCATCTGTGTTTTATGAGATGTAAATTGTAACATTGAAGGAAATATGTTGAAATGAGAGAATATTGTAAAGGTTGTTGTACTGCTTAATGGTTCTTTGCTTTGCCCCCAAATACTAGAATATTAATATGCTAGTATTAATATAATACAGCTGATCAAAGCTTTGAAAGAGCTCAGTGATTATAGAGATTATACAGTTCCTGGCAGAGGTTAGAAAAGGAGGGGAGGAATAGAGACATAAAGAATGGCAAATACCTTAGTACTTAATATACTATTAATAAAATAGATTTCTCTTCTAATTCTTACTTATTCCAAATTAGAAAATTCTCTAACCAATGACAAATTTAATATTTTTTTTCTCACAGACAAACATGTTTTGGGTAGTATTTTGAATATGGCTCTAGATCAGAAAATGGATTTTCTTCTTTACTTACCAGTATGTCTAAGAAATCAATTAAAATTATTTTACTACCTCTGCCCTTCAACTACTAATATCCTTTTTCATTTTGTTTGAGTATATGGCAATTAGGTTTATTTGCAAGACATTGAGAGTTACTTTGGCTAATATAAGCAAGAGGAATTTATTGGAAGGCTTTGTGTAGCACACGGAATTAATAGAAAAGTTAGGGAAAAAACCATGCAAATGGTTAGGAACTAAGGCATCTCCGGAATGAGGAGGCCAGAACGAACGGTAGAGGAGTTTGCTGATAGAATCCATTTTCACTGAATGCTACATCCAGAGCATGTGAACTCTGTTTTGAAGTTTGAAGGTTTTTTTTTTTTCTTTTCTGTAAACTCAAATTCTGATGGGGGTATCAAGTAGGCCACATTTTGGGTATGTGGCTGCCCCTTTCCTTGGAGATGAGTAGACCCTTGATTATACCCTTCTCGAATTAGAAAGCAATGAATCTTCCAAAAGTAATGGCACACCTATTTGAATGGCTAATATTAAAAAACTGACACCACCAAATGCCATCAAGGCTATAGAGCCACAGAAAGACTTATTCATTGTTGGTGGGAATATAAAATGGTCCAGGTCCTATGGAAGATTGTTTGTCAGTTCCTTAGGAAGTTAAATGTAGATTTACCTTGCAAATCAATAATTTTGCTCCTAGGTATCCAAATGACTTGAAATTTTATGCTCATACAAATATACACACATAAAACTTTATAGCAGCTTTGTTTATAATCACCTAACACTGGAAGTAACCAAAATGTTTTTCAATGAGTGAGTAGATAAACAAACTGTGGGTGTATCTGTTCAATAGAATGCTATTTAGTGATAAAAAGGAACAAACTTTTAATTCATGCAAAAACATAAGTAAATCCTAACTGCTTTTGCTATGTGAAAATATGTTTCCATTCATATGACATTTTGGAAAAGGCAAACCTATTAGGAAGGAAAGCAGATTCATTGTTCCAAGGAATTTGAGTAGGGGGAAATGCTTGTTTAGAGGAAGCCCAGGGAATTTTTAGGGTGATGAAACTAATTTATGTAGCATTGTAGTGATGAGCAATTGCATACAAGACACTATGCCTTTGTCAAAGCCCATAGAACTTCACTGCACAAAGATTGAACCTTAATGTATATAAATGTTTGAGAAATCACCCAGAAGGACAGGGGATCTCAGGGAATATTGACTGTTACAAAATAATCAAACTGTGTTGCAAATGTATGATACAACCTCACTAAAGAGTGGGGATAAAAGGTGCTGACTTAAGTAACTTTGGAAAATGGCTTTTGACTGGAAAGTCTTTGTTTTTTTAAATGTTTTTATTTTTATTTTTGAAGATGCTTTAGATTACATAAATGCTACACAAAAAATATAGGGGATTCCCTTATGATTTAGCCCCTGCCTCTCCCCTACTTTCCCACATTAACAACAACCTTCATTAGTGTGGTACATTTCTTACAATTGATGAACACATATTGAAGCATTGCTACTAACTGTGGACTGTAGTTTACATTATTCATTACACTCTATCCCACACAATTTTGCAGGTTATGACAAAATATATAATGGTCTGTACCCGTCATTGCAATGTCATGTAGGACAATTCCAATGTCCCGAAAATGCCTCCATATTACACCTATTCTTCCCTTTCCCTCCCCTCAGAACCTGTGTAGCCAATGCCTTTTTATCAATGATAAAAGTTCTTCCATTGCTAGAATAATAATGTCTATAATTGAATAATTAGTCCACTGTTCATTCCCCAATCTTGAGGATTTGGGGATGGTGATGCCTACTCTGTTTCCAATTGAGGGGGCTTAGGTCCCGTGGGGCAGATGGATGCAACTATATTGCTTGCAGTTGCAGACACTCTCTGTTCCTTGGGATGGGCGGTGTCCATTATCATCTCCTTGTTTGTTGTCCTGGGTGTGTCCAATGAACTGAAGAGTAGGTGTTGCAACTCTGCTGAGATTCAGGGCCCAACTGGTGCATGAACAGACCAAAGACTTAAGTCTCTGGGACATATATTTAATAAGTATAATACTAATATAGGTTCAAATAAAAGGGGCAGAAGAGCCATGTGTTGGGAAACTATAATTGAGTATAAGTCTGTTACATTAGGGAGCACAAATTAAAAGGAACTTTTTTTTTTTTTTTTTTTTTTTT
>JAQZBX010006643.1:0-35519 GCA_029593785.1 Cabassous unicinctus | reverse complement strand
GCCCAAACACTGTACTCTACATGGTAAAGTTGTTCTCACAGGGTACGGTTTATAGTTATGAAACTGCTGTTCACGTATACTGGAATTGAACGAATAAGTAGATGAACGGTAAAAGTTGGAGAGCAGGTTTCTCCCTGGTGGAGTCGGAGGCTACACATAAGCAAGAGGGGAAAACTAGAATAAACCATGTGGTATGGGATTAGAGTTAGATATTAGTATGAACACATCTTTATATTAACATAGATAACAGATGGATAGATATAGAAATAGCTAGAAGATTTAATATTCTAATTGTTTGATGAATAGAATAAAGTCTAGAAGTGATAATGACTCCCAAGGAGCAACAAGCACACCCAGTAACCAGATCTTGGTTTCTAATATCATTCTAATAAATAAAGGAACCAGAAATCTTTGAAGCAATGGCTAATTATAGAGCTGGATGTAGGAACATATAAGATGAGCCTGAAACATTTTCTAGCAGCAGAAATTAAGAAAGTCCTCAAAAAACAAAAAAGATGGAGACATTTTAAAGGGGCACAGGAATAAATTTGAAAGAGCTCCCAATGGCCAAAGCTGGAACAATTTGAGCCCCCAAATTAAAAAAACATAGAACTGGATTGTAGCTGAAAGTATAAAATAAATATCTATGAGTCCATAATAATATAATTAGTGATTGAAGAAATAATAGAAGAGGAGACACAAAAGTCCTGTACCAAAGAAGTCCAAATAACTTATATAGATAATCTTGCTCTCAAGGAGGTAGAACTTAAATCCCCATGCTCTTGAGTATGGGCTGCTCTTGGTGAATTGCTTATAAAGAGTACAGTATGGAAGGTTTGAGAGATAACATTTTCCCCCTCATATCTGTATTTTAATTAAAACTACCATGAATTTGATTTGGGGAAAATATACATCTTTACATTAGTGAGACATGTATTCAAGAAAAAAAAAATATATATCACAATTAATTCAGATGTTCATTTGTGACAATAAAATTTTGTAATTTAAAACAAGTCTTAATACATTTTTCCCTTGGGCTTATTAATATATGAAAACTATTGATTACTGTAATGTTGATTATATATCCAACAGACTAAATTTTGTTATTAGTTTTAATGGTTTTATGGTTGATTGTCTTGTAAACAAATATAGGTTATATGAAAATAATGATAGTTTTAATTCTTTCCAATATCAAAATAACCCCCAATATTGAAAATAGACAAGAAATTTAAAGAAGTTAAAAAAAATATGTCTAAAGACTTAGGAAATATGATCTTAAAGAATGAACTGATAGAGGGTATCAGCAGATAATTTAATTTTTCATTTCTTTTCATCTTAATACATTTGAGTTTTAAAGGCCACATGTGTCTAGTGGCTACTGTATTGAACAGGGCAACATCTATAGCATTTATTATGTAGTATAGTCTTGATATGCACAATGTATATTCAATTCTCTTTTTTAATAGACAGCTTGTTTGTGTGATTGTTTTTGTCCATGGAAGTTTTTGGCATACTCTCTTCATTTGGAGGTTTAAACTTTATCTGATGATTATTTTTCATTTTTGTTCTACTAAGAACTTAGAAAGCCCATTTATTCTGAGGTCTCATGTCTTACTTCAATTCTGAGAAATTTTTCTGATTTATGTTTTAATTATATTCTCTCTTCCATTCACCTGTGTTCTCCTTTTGTAATTCTTATGAAAAGAACACCATGAACTCTTTTTCCCCTGCCTTTTAAATATTTTCTCAAAGTTCTTATTCTTTTGACTTCTTTGTACTAAAAACTAGGATAATTCCCTGGCTTAATATTTCTGTTCAACAATTCACTCTTCTGCTGTCTCCATTCTGTTAATTGAATCCATTGAGTGAGCTTTTAAAAAAAATTTTTTTTTAATTTGAAAAAAGCTTTAGATTACATAAATGTTACATAAAAAATATAGGGGATTCCCATATGCCCCACTCCCTCCCCCTCCCATACTTTCCCACATCAACCACATCCTTCATTAATGTGATACATTTGTTACAATTTATGAACACGTATTGAAGCATTGCTACTAACCATGGATTACAGTTTACATTACATTTTACACTCTATCCCTCACAATCTTGTAGGTTATGACAAAGTCTACAATGGCTTGCATCTGTCACTGCAATGTCATGGAAGACAATTCTAATGTCTTGAAAATGCCATGTTTTTTAAACAATTTATTAATTTATTTTTAAAGATAATTAGATTACATAACTTTGACACAAAAAATACAGGGATGCCCATATTTTCCATTCCCCACACATCCCACAACTTGTGGGATAACTTAATAATGGAGAAACCTGGTGAGAACTACCACAGCCTGTTGATCAAGATTAATATCATCAGCGATGAGTCATGTTGACAGCATGTCCCTGTTGATACGATGTGATGAGAATTTCACTTAACCTTTGTGGTCTTCCTCCTGAATCCCATATCCCCTGTTTAGGCAGAGAAAAACATCAGATCAAATTCTTTAAACACTTAATCAGTGCTGCTCAAAATTGTCAATGTCATAGAAAGCAAGAAAAGTCTGAGAAATTGTCATAACCAAGAAGAGCCTAAGGAGACATGAGAAGTAAATGTAATACAGTACTTTATATAAAACTAGTGAAATCTGAATAAAGTGTGGAGTTTAGTTAGTAGTCATGTACCAATATTGCTTCTTTAGTTGTGACAAATGTTCCATAGGAATTAAAGATGGTAATAATAGGGAAAACTTGGCGAGGTTTGTGTGGAAGCTCTCTCTACTATCTTTGTAGTTTTTCTGTAAATCTAAAACTATTTTAAAATAAAAAAGTTTTATTTAAATAAAAAAGAAATGAGAATATTTTTAGGAAGGGGAAATTAACACCAGGAAGACTAAACATAAATTTAAAAATTCACTGCAGTTGATAACATTGATTGCCAAACCCAATGTGCCCATTCTGAGAAATATATTTCTGTTTCTGACACCAATCAACTTTTCCAAGGAAGGTTAAAAGAAACCACTCAACCCTTTATAAAAAGAGAAAAGAAATCTTGTGATGTATACTGTGTTCAGAGACAAGTCAGGATTCTTGGTTGATTTTTCATTTTTTTCTCTAATTCCATTACAGACCTGCCTTAATAATCTGCCATCTATATAATAAATGGTAACTTTAGCTACCATCAGCACAAACTATATGCTATAGGAAAAATGAAGAGAAAAAATGGCACAAAAAGGAACAAAAATTAATAGCTACCTCTGTCTTTATTTTTGAAATTGATCACAAGGTCATAGCCTGACTTTGTCCAGCTTTGTTTGGTGGAGTGACAACATTTGGGGGAGGGGTCTCAGCCACTTGTCATAATTGCTTATTGTGTCCCTCAATGTCCAATGTTCAATGTGCCCAATATAGTGTTCATTAACATTTACCACTGAATATAGTATAAAAAGAGTATCTTAGGTAATCTTTAGAGGTCCAAATTTTCCCTTCCATTTTGCACCACCCACTCTATTAACCTTGATATTCAGAATTAATATTCACAGTCTACCTCATAATCCAGTTTTTCATCTATTGGCATGTGGAATCTAAAATAACCAGGTGGATATATAAAAATTAATTTAAAATGGATCAAAGACCTAAATATGAGAGATAAAATCATAAACCTTTTAGGTGATAACTCAGGAGCAAATCTTCATGACCTTGAAATGAGCAATAGATTCTAAGATATGACACCCAAAGCCCAAGCAATATAAGAAAAAAAGATACATTTGATTATATCAAAATTAAAAGCTTTTGTGCATCAAAGGACACTATCAATAAAGTGAAAGACAACTTACATAATGGGAAAAAAAGAATTTGAAACCATATATTGTATAAGGGCGTAATATATAGAACACATAAAGAAAACTCAACAACACAAAGACAAAAAAATTCCACTTAAAATGGGCAAAAAACTTGAATAAACCTTTCTCCAAAAATGATATACAAATGGCCAATAAGCACATGAAAAGATGCTCAAAGTCATTAGCCATTAAGGAAATGCAAGTCAAACCCACAATGAGATGCCACTTTACACCCACAGGGATGGCTATTTTAAAAAACGCAAAATAACAAATGTTGGCAAGGAGGCTAAGATATTGGAACTTTCACGTATTGTTGGTAGGAATGTAAAATGGTTCAGCCACTGTGGAAAGCAGTATGGTAGTTCCCCAAAAAGTTAAATATAGAATTATTGAATTATCAATAGATCTGGCAATTCCATTCTTAGGTAAATACCCAAAGAAATTGAAAACAGGGACTCAGGCAGACACTTGTACACCAATGTTCATAGCAGCATTATTCATAATGGCCCAAAAGAGAATTGTCCATCAACAGATGAATGGATAATTAAAACTTGGTACATGCACATAATGGAATATTATTAGGCTCTAAGAAGGACTGAAGTCCTAAGACATGCTGCAACATAATGAAACTTGAAAATATGCTGAGTGAAATAAGCAAGGTGCATGAAGATAAATGCTATATGATGCTATTCATATGGAATATCTAGAAATAGCTAATCCACAGAGAGAGATTACCAGGGAATGCAGGGGTGGGAGAAAGGTGTGTTGTTTCTTGGTAGACATAGACTGTAAATTTTGGAAATTTAAAAATAACATTAATAAAAATTTGAAAAAACATATAAAATGACATAACCAGGTTAATTTCTGCTTCCATTTTAACTGAAATACATTGTATCTCTTAGTGGAAGTATTTCTCTGTGGTATATTATATGTCTGAACCAGCAGATTGTGGAGCCCTAGAGAATAGTAATTTAATATTTTAATGGAGTTTAAGGTATAAATGAGAGAGATCATCTCTATCTTTATTCCTTGGTTCTCAGAACAGTGTATTCTAGTGATCAGTGTAACAGTATCATACAGTGATCAGAGAAAATAATTGGACCATGATATATAGTTTACTAATCTGATAATAATTTGTCTCCTAATTGAAGTTAAAATGGAATCTTCAATAAACGAGTCAATCTTTTTTTTTTTTTTAAGGCTAGTTTTTTTCTGGGCAGACAGTTACTTGAGAAGACAAAAGCATCTGGAAAGCATGTTTGATTTTTTCCCCTAAGTAACTCTCAATGAAGTCATAGGGGTGAGTTAAGGAAGGATCAACAGTGTAGCAGAAGCACATAAACTGGGAGTGTTAATATTCTGCTTATACAAATTACTTAGGCATATTAGCAGTAGAGTTTTTGTAGATAATAATATAGTGCTTTCTATAGTCAAGGCATAGTAGATATTTTATATATGTCAAAGTACAGTAACTTATTTATTCATCATAAACCTATAGCAATAACCACCATTACCCTTATTATAAGGTGAAAAACTGATGTTAGGGAAGGTAAATGACTTGCCTTATGTCATACAACTATTAAATGGTAGAGCTGGATTTCTAAAATGCACTTACTTTGCTATGTTGCCTCTCTCTGTTTCTTCCAAGACTTTTCAAAGGATTCCTTTGTGTGATAGAGTTTCTTAGGCTTTGTATAAATGAAAATATTTTGTGGCATCCTTGCATTTAAATGATAATTTAATTTTTTAGGTATGTAGCAGTTTGACATTATTCATGGATTCCAAAAATAGATATTGGTTATGTTTGTAAACCAGTCTGTTCCTCTGGGCGTGTTAGATTGTATTAATTTCAGAAGTTTCACTTTTACTTGATTAAATTATGATTAGGACTTTGATTGGGCCACGTCAGTAGGATGCTGAATCCCTGCCCCCTTAGTGGTCAGGGGCTCACAGAGAATACCACATGACAGAGGAGGGAGTTGGAGTTTTTGGATGCTGGAGCCCCGGGAAGTAAACACACAGGAGAAGAACACAGAGGATTAGAGATGTTTCCATAGACATGGCAGAGGTCCCAGGAAGAGAGAGAGCCTAATAGTCTGCGGCTGACCTTGTGGAGAGAACAGAGCAGCTGAGCCCAGAAAGAATGGAGCTCGGGGGAGAGAGACAAGCCCTGGGAGAGAGATGAAACTTATCTCAGCCTACAGCTGAGATTAGAGGAAGCTGGGACCATGGAGCCTTAATAGGAAAAAGAAGAAGGCTGAACTCTTGCAAACATCTGCAGCCATCTTGCTCCAACATGTGGCAACAGACTTTGGTGAGGGAAATAACTTAGGCTTTATGGCCTGGTAACTGTAAGCTTCTACCCCAAATAAATACTCTTTTATAAAAGCCAACAGATTTCTGATATTTTGCATCAGCACCCCTTTAGCTGACTAAAATAAGGTGCCAAATTCTTTTACTTTGACCTTTGAAAATATTACTGGACCTAATTCTGACAAGGTAGCCTTTAAGAGATCAGATGGCAATATAATTCTTATTCCTTTTAAGAACATCTCCTCTTTCTTTCTGTACTTGATCTTAGCCAAAATGCTGAGAAGCAATTCCTCTTTCTGAAGACTTTTAGAATTTTTGTATATTTTTGATGTTCTTAAATTTTATTCTATTATGTCTCTGTGTTTTCTTCTTAAATATTGTGTTTAGTCTTCTGTGAACCTTTTTTGTTTGCCATTTTTCATATGCATACAAAATTCTGGTAAATTCTGGATCGATATAGATGTCCTTGAACATGTTTCACTCATGTCTAGCTTAGGGATAGAAACAATGAGATGGGAGGGGCTCTCTAAGTTCAAAAGTAACATCCATCTGCCCCATGGGATCTAAGCCCCCTCTTAATTAGAGGCAGAGTGGGTATCACCATCCCAGAATCCTCAGGATTGAGGAACAAATGGTGGACTAGAGTAGATTTACTGTTATTCTGCTATAGACTTATTGTAATTCTAGAAATAGAAGAACTGTTATCATTGATTTGCAGAAAGTGGCCACTGGAGGTTCTGAGGGGAGGGAGAGGGAAAAATGGGTGTATTATGGGGGCATTTTCAAGACTTGGGAATTGTCCTGAATGACATTGCAATGACAGATACAAGCCATTATGTATTTTGTCATAACTTACAAAATGGTGTGGGAAAGGGTGTAAACTACAATGTAAACTATAATCCATGCTTAGTGGCAATGCTCCAAAATGTGTTCATCAGTTGTAACAAATGCACCACACTAATGAAGAATGTTGTTAATGTGGGAAATGTGGGAGGGATAGGGAGCGGGCATATGGGAATCCCCCATATTTTTTATGTAATATTTATGCAATCTAAGTATCTTTAAAAATATTATTAAAAAATTAACATTTTTTTGTCTAAAGATTGTGTATTTTCCCCCAATTGTTTGTGGAAAAGAAAAGAACATGAAAAAATTATTGAGAGTTTGAAAAGCCTTTCATAGACTGTTTGCTTAATTGTGGTATTTGACTCTTTGTTTCTACTTTTATAATGACAATTAAGAAACAAAGTCACCAAAAGCTGAGTAGGATTGCAAGGCACCATGCCAAATGGAGCAGAAAAAAGTTACTCATAAATTCATTAAATTTAAATCTTATTGTAAACTTTTCTCTGCCTGAAAGCAACACGAGTATAATAAACCCCACAGGGAGATTCTGGGCTTGGTGGCTAGGACCGATAATGAAAGAGGTTTTTGTGGTGTAGTTGCAATGTTAAAAGTTAAAAAAAAACAAAACATCAAAACTTTGAGCCAGCAATAGGCACTAAGAGGCATATTTCCTCTATACGTGTAGCTCCAGCTCAAATATCCCAAGTGGTTTATAGACAACTGTGTCGGGGTCAAGTGTTTCTGCCTTCTGTAACTTCTCTAACTTCTAAAACTCCCAGGCAAGATCTCATTATACCAAAACTACTTAATGAATACATTATGAAATTGTTTATTTTAGCCACCTCCTCACATATTCCTTCTAAAATATGAATTCAATACAGATAATAGACTCCAGGTACAAAGAATATAATAATCTCTTCACAAATTAAAAAAAGAATCATTTGATTCTGACAGTCTCTAAAGTTTACTATCTTTATTATTTAAAAATGCAGATGAATTCGAGGTAAGGCTCAAACTCATATATTACACAAGGAGCATATAGGTACTAGATATAACTAGTGCTGCAAGTCCTGTAAATTGACTTTCAGCTGAAATACCAGTAGAATACTGTTTTGCAAAGGGAATTCTAGTACTTGCTGCAAAAACAAAGGAGGTGGCTTGAACCTAGTGATACAACACTTAGTTTAAATATCATCATTCCAGGCCTTCAGCAGAAAACAGGCCCAGCCTTCCCAGCTCTGGAAAGCCTGGGAGGATAATTAATGCCTATGCCATTAGCACCACTCTAGGTATTTCAAATCATATATTTGGATCAAGGTGAATCTTTAGGAGTCCCCAAACTTTAAACCACATTGTCTTAGTCCTCTATAGGCATTACCTTTTGGGCTATATCTTTGGCTTTTATGGAAAGATGCCACCACATGCAGCTATATGAAATCTTCCTTTTCATATATTATAAACATGTTATTTTGCACACAATAATGAGCCCTGCATGTGGTACATCCTTTAGAATTCAATGTAAGAAAATTTTGCATTTTTAAAGTGTTAGTATGATTTTTCTTTTCCAATAATACAAAAAATTTAAAACAAGGTCAAAAGTATCTTTCTCTTTTGCTCTAGCTGCCTTAAGTTCAGATTAGATCGTGAATATGTCATTTTTATTTTACTAACTATATATAGAAAGTTTGCTTAGTGATTAATTGTTTACAAAGCCAGCATTCCTATGGGCTTCACCTATTGACCTTGGACAAGAATTTCTCTGTGCCTCAGTTTCCTTATCTCTGTGATGATAAAAATAAGCCATTATATATTTTGTCATGACTAACACAGTTGTGCAGGACCGAGTGTAAACTATAACATAAACTGTAATCTATGCTTAGAGGCAATGCTCTAATATGTGCTTATCAATTGTAACAAAGGTACCATACTAATGAAAGATGTTGTTAATTTGGGAAAATATGGGAAGGGTAGGGAGTGGGGCATATGGGAATCCCCCCTTTTTAATGTAACATTTATGTAATCTAATGTATTTTTAAAAAATGTATTAAAAATAAAATAAAAAAATAAAAACAATAGTGCATAAGAGGTTAAGAGTAGTATATAAAATTATTTTGAGGTTTAAAAGATGCAATCCACGTAAAGTGCTCAGAACAATGCTTGGCACAAATTGAGTTTTCAATAAATTTATATATTATTATTTCACTGCTGTTGTTGCAAGTTACTCCAAAAATATTTTTAGAATAAGGAGCAATAAGTGAATTCAATAAATAAAATAAATGAGCACCTATGATGCACTCCAAATTGTGGCACATTCTATAGGATCTTGTGGAACAATGTTTTCCATCTAAACATAGCTGAAAATCCAGTTGGGAATGTAAATTGAATACATAAAACAAAGTATAATAAATGCTACAATATATAGGGGTGACTTTAAATAAATATATTTAAAAAAAGAGTATGATAATGGTATCAAAGTTGGTTATTGTAACAAGACAATTGTATGCATATTCTGGAAATATATGAACTACATCTTAGATGTTGGCAGAGTTTAGAGCCAGAGTTAAGAATAAAGGATTGGGGATAATTCTAAACAATGTGTTGAATCTAGAAAGAGCAGACTGAATACAGGAAAAATGAGACTCTCATCTGATTTCATGGAAGGTACAATTTAGAGTGTAATAGAAAGCCCAATTTGCTAAATAGGAAATTGAGAACCAACATAGTCTTAAGAAAGGACTTGCATGGTTAAAATAGTGTTTTAGGAAGACAAAACTGGAAGCTTGAACAAGATGAAAGCTGAAGAGAACAAGAAAAATCACAGAGGATTTTTTTTTATCATCTTCAGTTGAGATGAGGAAATTATAAACCAGGATTACCACTACAGTGGTGAAAATGAAGAAAAAAAAAGATGAACCTGAGGATTATTTTGAAATACTAGATAAAAATATTGCATTAGAGAGTGGAAAATATAGTGTTATCATTAACAGAAATTTGATTACTAAGACAGAAACCCATAAAAAGTTGTCACCATCAGCCACTGTTGATAGTGTGTGTGTGTGTGTGTATGTGTGTGTGTGTGTGTGTGTGTGTGTGAGTGTTCTGATAGTTGGGAGAGAAAGCACATAATAGTAAAACATTTTTACGTCTTGTATAGGTTTCTTTGTCTCACTGTTGGTGTTTCCATCAAATATTGAACAATCTGGTTTCACTCTGAGATTAGTTTCACTCTGCACAATCTATCGTTTTTTCATGATTTTCTCCAAGGCCATTATGTCAATATGTTGCCTTAAATTGATAAAAATGCATTACTTTTGGAATTTTTTATTTTGTGCAGGAAACAGTTCTATACATTTCCTCCTCTTTTCTGTATTTTTCAGATGTGCCACTAAGTCAGGATTGAGGGAGGGACTGGCATGCGTTTGTTTGATACTGTAATGGGATGTTCAAATACACTCCTGGTATTTTAAAGTCTATACACAAAGTGCATACGAAAGGTGATATTTTATGTTATGTTCATAAATGAATGCACCAAGAGAGAAAGTTAAAAGATATTTTGATGGTATTAATAAGTAAATTTAGTATAGAGGTGGAAATAAAGGGTAGGAAAGATATTCTGGTAAATAAAAGAACAGGGAGACATGGAACTCCAAGCCCTATTGAGGCAGTGAGAGTAGTTTGGAGAGAATGGAAGTTGCAGGAGAAAGAGGGGTAGAACTTGAAGTTGGAAATAAATGTTATGGATGTAGTTTGTGAAGACTGAATTGTGAAGAGCCCTCTGACACAGCTTTGTGAATTAGAACCATCATATTCAGCTCACAGATATGAACACGTTCTAGATGGCAACTGAGTCTACTATAGACAAAACTGAGGAAATTTGAGGCAAATTTGGTTGAAACCCTTTTCTGATTAAGGTAATAGTCATCAAGAAGGTCATTATATAGTGTATCCTTATGTTAATAAGGTACTTTGAAAAAATAAGGTATCTTTGTGAATAAAAGCTTATTTTCACAGTGATTTAATAACTGTACATTTCTTGAACTGATTAATGGATATTCATAAACCCAGAGGGAAACTTATCGAGCACCCTTGACTTATTTCTGTTCTAAAATTATTTCAATGAAAACTCCCAAAGTAACATAATAAAACTTCCATATGACCAACAACAAGAAGGCCTCACTAATAAAAGAGTGCCTCCGATATGTTTAAACTAATTTTTTTTTTTTACTTTTTAGGAGGCACCAGGAACTGAACCCAGGACCTGCCATGTGGGAGGGAAGTGCCCAGTCTTCTGCCGCCTACGATGTTTTGTTGTGTCTCATTGTGTTTTCTTATTGTGTTTGTTGCATCAGCTGGTTGCGCCAGCTTGTTGCATCAGTTTGCCGTCCCACTCATCCTCTCCAGAAGGCACAGGACCCGAATTCTGGGACTTCTCATGTGGTAGGCAGGAGCAGAACTGCCTGAGCCACATCCGCCTCCCTAAACTGATTTTTGTAACTGAATTATAGGATAAAACTGGCAGGTTAAAAAAGGTTACATATAAAATACTGCAAACTGGGAAGGAATAGTCAGAAGAGAGAAATCTACAGAACAAGACTAGAGAATGTTTGGTTTAGCAGCAATTCATATAAGAAAAAAACAACTCAAAAACAAAACTTAAAGATTGTTTTGATTGCAAGATTAATAAGTAGCAATATGCAAAAAATATTTTATTCTATATGTCTTAAAAGAAGTAGAAATATTAAGTAATTAGGCACTGATATTTCAACTGGATATTTTGTATCCAGTCTTATATCAAATCTTGACAACAGATGTTTTTAACAGTGCCACTAGCAAGATAGAAAACACTGATTGCTTCTCACCAGAAATTCTAATAGAAAATAAAGATATTGAATCCAGAAATGAGAAGACTATGGGACAATATTGTATTTATCTTTTGTATTTTGAAAGATGCCATTTAGAGGATAAAATAGAGATATTCTTTGTAGCTTCAGAAAGCAGAATTTTAGGTGGAGGCTCTGACAATCTGGTGGAAGTTACAGAGAAGTAAACTTCAGCTTAAAATAAAGGGGAAAAAACTTTCTAACAAGGAGTCTTGTCCAAAATAACTCTGCGATTACCCCAAGGGTGTTCAGCAATTGAAGAAATCATGGCTTTATACCTGGTTTTTGTTCCTTCTGTGGTCCTCATGGGCCCTGGAGTTTGCCCTTGTTATGAAATTATAATTGACTTATTTTCAGCCCTCTCTCAGAGGGACCTCTTCCTCCAAAATCTAGAAAATTTTATGTTGAAATTCTCTGAAATAGTTTCATGGGATTGGAAATAAACAAGAGGACCACAGATTCTGGCTGCTCGTATTTTTGTAGCTCATTAGGGATCAAGGACTCTTGTTGCTCTTCTTAAATTGTCTTTTTGCTCCCATCTTCATTCTAAGGTCTACAAAACATGTTAGCATGGAGGCGAGAGATTTTCATGCAGTCTAACTTCACAGATTCATTGGCACTTATCTAAATTTTGGTAGAAATTATATGTAATTTTCTAAGAAAACTAAAAAGATTTCTAGCCTGTCATCTTCATCCTGTGCTCAGGAAGAAAGATACAAGAGCTTTTCAAACAGAATTACGTTAAAGAAAGAGCAGACTTTCAAAATAGGTAATGGGAAATTATAGACCTGTAGGCAATGCCACCTATAAGAACATGGTCATGAATTGCTCATGAACTTTGCTGCTTTACTGGGGCTAAACATTATTTGAGTTGTTTAATTTTGACATTGTCATTGATAGCTTTTATATCTCAAATGTATCTTTTTTTCTAGAATGAAATAAAAATCAATTTGGTTCTCTACTGCATTAAGAAGGAAAAGAAATACAAATTAAGGTAATAAAAAGCTACAAAACAATCACACTCATTTTAATAACATAATAAGACAGCCAAGAACATTTGTTATATGCTTAAAGGTGTATATGTTTTTTTGAGTTTCAAAATGTGCTATGCAATCAATTACAAATTATCAGGGTGAGAATAAACCTTGAGAATTTATATTCCATTGCTTGGAGGAAAATCATGGCTAAATCAGATTGGGCATATGAGAATTAGTGTCTAAAATATAGCTCCAGTGATGTGGTACTATAATATGAGAGATAATATAATTCTATCACATTATTCTTTCTCTCTTTTTCCACTGTTTAGAAAACCTCACATTCAAAAAAATTTCCACTATTTCTAATTCAATTATTTCATGCCTTGTATTGATGATTTATTTGTAATTATTTTATTAGTGGGAGTAAATTTTTTTTTCATAGTCTATATCCTACAATTTCACAAAAATGCAATAAACAAATTACTCTATTCTATTATTCTAGGTTAGATTGTCAGCTTTTCCTCACAGTTACCTTGACAACATTTTCTGAACCAAAAATTGTCACATAATATGGCCAAAATATATTGTAGACTATTTAAGTCAGGATTGATCTCAACAACTGTTGAGCAAGTTGTTATCCAGTGTGTCTTGGGAACACAGGTTTAGGCACAACAAAGACTTTCAGCAAATGACGGCTTTATTTCTTACATGGTATGAAGAGTCCAAAGAGCAGGGGAAGAAATCCCACTGTGGCAGGACCCTGGGAGAAGTCAACTGCTCAGGTCAGGAATGGTGTCCAGCGGTTTCCCACGCCATTCACGTTTTGTGTGGGAGACGAGAGGTACCTCTATTGTCCAATGGCAGGGGTTTTAATAGACCCCATGGGGAGAGGGATCTGCCACTGAGCAAAAAGAGTGAATCTACTAACCTTTGTGCAGAGTTCCTGCCCTGGCAAGTAACTGGGGCTGCTTGTTCATGCTTTCAGGTTCAATGAATTCAGCACCTAATTGATTCTTAAAACTACTGAGCTCTAACCATTAGGTGAAGAGTTCAATAAGTTTATTATCTAAGCCAATATATTATTTTACACAATAAACATTTTAAAGTAGTGCCTTACTTTGAAGTTTCTACTGTTTATTTCGATTTCAGAACAAGTTTAAGATGACATGGATTTCATGACTGATTTATTCAGCAAAAAACAGGATCAATAAAATTCACAGGATAAAAATATAAAGGCATCCCTCACAGTTTACTTTTACACTTAAAGAAACTGAAGATTGACTTCATTTTAAATAATTTCTAAATGAGACAGATCAACTCTTTGGTAATTTATTTGTGGTTCTAAGAGTTCTTTTCAGTAGAAAGTTCTTACTGTCTCAGAATGTCCTTTAAGCTCCCTTTGCTTTCATGAATTCTTTCATTACTACATTGAGGTGAAATGTTATTCAAGAGGAAAATGAATATTAATTGATATTCTTATATATTTACATTCAAATTTAAGACAGAATTTTTATATTGCTATTAGAAGTTTATCAGACTTTTAATATTTTGAAATGACCATATCAATCAAAAGATAAATAAAAGAGAAATAAAGATGTACCAAAGTATAATGTGTTGAATATAACACTGGATTTGAATGCAAAATACTCTATCTTGAGTCCAAATTCTGTTTTTGGCCCATTGTTACCTTAGGCAAATAAAAGCATCTCCCTTCTTTAGTCTGCTCACATAAAGCACAACTAGGGTAATGGATAAGAAAGTATTATGTCAACTATAAAGTCTTCTGTTATGTGAAGTATAACTTGTGGTACTAGGGAAAGAGTGGAATGCTTATTTGTTGCCTTTCTCTTATACTTTTAAGCCAAAATTTTCCATGGGTGACAAGGGAGGAAGCAACCACTCAGAAGTGACTGACTTCATTCTTATAGGCATAAGGGTCTGTCCAGAGTTCCACAGTCTCCTCTTCCTACTATTCCTGACTGTTTATGGCATGGTCCTTCTGGGAAATCTTAGCCTGATTGGCATCATTGTGACTGATCCCCGGCTGAACACACCAATGTATTTCTTCCTAGGCAACCTCTCCATCATTGACCTCTCCTACTCGACTGTTATTGTACCCAAAGCCATGGTCAACATCCTGTCTCAGAAAAAGACCATATCCTTTGCAGGTTGTGTGACTCAGCTTTTCCTTTATGCTCTCTTCATGGTAACAGAGGCCTTTGTCCTGGCAGCCATGGCCTATGACCGCTTCATTGCCATCTGCAACCCACTCCTATACACTGTCCGCATGTCAAGAAGCCTCTGTATCCAGTTGGTGGCTGGTTCCTACCTCTGTGGTTGGGTCAGTTCCATTCTTCAAATCAGTGTAACATTTTCCATGACTTTCTGTGCCAGTCGAGTCATTGATCACTTCTACTGTGATTCTAACCCAATTGAGAAGATCTCCTGCTCCAATATCTTTATGAATAAGATGGTGTCACTCAGTTTGGCTATTCTCATTATTTTGCCCACAATAGTTGTTATTGTAGTATCTTACATGTATATTGTGTCTACAGTCTTGAAGATCCACTCCAGTGAAGGGAGGAAGAAAGCTTTCTCCACTTGCAGCTCCCACCTGGGGGTTGTGAGCTTGCTCTATGGGACTGTCTCTTTTGTATATCTCACACCTCCAAATAACCCTGAACTTCGCAAAGTGGCTTCAATATGTTACATTTTGTTCACACCCATGTTGAATCCTTTAATCTACTCTCTGAGAAATAAGGACGTTAAAGAAGCCATGAAAAAAGTCCTATGGAAGAAAACAGTTTTACTCTAAATCAACTTCCCCTTGTTTTACTGTTTCCTGCATCAATTGATTTGGTCTACCTGATCTTCTAGACTTAGACATTTAAAGCTTAGGTATATTTTAAAATCCTTGAAGTGTTCTATTCCATAGCATTAGTAATTTCCTGTAAGGAATGCTCCAAATAACTCTCTTACTATCCTCAAGGGTAACGTTAAATGTGAAAGTCCTACACACCCATGAAAATTCACAGCATTTCTACAAACAAGTACATATTTTTCACTCTTAAGGTAATAATATTTTATGTAAGCAAAGAAGTTTAGAATTTTATTGTTTCTCTTCCTTATGTAAAATTTAGATTAGAGAAAATACTTAGTAGAATGATTAATTTGGAAACTGTGTTTCAATGTGTTATATGTAATTGACACCCAGTATAAATACTAATGTTGTGTTGTGTTTTCAATGGCATGTCAGAGATGTGAAATTATGTGTATATATATGGTGAAGAAGAAATGTAAAGGACAAGTAACCAGAGTGCTCTTTGTTGCATTAAAGGGAGGCAAAGATGATGAAACATGGAAAATAGCATTGATTTAGTTTAAATCAGGACTTTTTTTTTTTTTTTTTTGGTGTTCTTTGAAAGGCTTGGCCATTCCTGCTTTGCTGCCTTACAGTGTGATTCTTAATCATCTTTGTCAGCTCATGCCCTCTGTCTTTTGGATAATACAGATTAGTGGTGGTGAAAATGCAATTATTAACAACACTATATAGAAAGGAAATCAGCTTAAATCCAAAGAAAAATATTGCAATGCCTTATAATAATATCCTTTATGAGCAGTTAGATTATATATATACATATATATATATACACACACACATGCATACATACATATATATTTGTGTATATTTTCAGTGTATGTATGTGTGTGCATTAATTTGGTTGTAGAATAATTTAAAATGTTTAGTTATAAACACCCAATGTCAACTGAGAGGAGCAGAGGGGTTAAGGCAGCATCCCACAGGTTTGACAGGTATCAAGGGAAGCTATGTTTCTGAGAAAGTCATGTCAGGGTTACTGTTTCTGAAAGTGAGTGATCTAGGTAAATCTTCAGCTAAACTATACAAATTGCAATGCCTAAGTCTGGATGATATCAAATGTGGGAAAAAACTGTGACATTAAATACATGACCAGTTTTGTCCATATATTCATATGCTTGGCAGTTTGAAAATCTAAAACATGGATCTTTGTTTTGGTCTTTTTTTTCTGTTTTTGTTTAGAGAGCAGCATCTCTTTTTATGAATGCAAAATGGCATGCACCTTTGTGGGTTAATGTTTATTTAGTTAAGAAATTTCAGGAATTACTATTCTTAGTTCTCAGCTAATGAGAGAAGTTAAGTGATCTAATAAATCAAAATTATATTTACCCCCCCATCTATCATTGTACCATTTTTATTGATGCTGTCTTAATTTGAGAGCAAAAGAAGAATTCAAATCAGCTTGGGAAATTGGTCTTTGGTGTTGATTATTATTAGTCTAGAAAAATGCCTGAGACCACTGTTGTTTGCTAGGATGGTCTCTGATATATCTATCAGGTATATAGTTATTAATAATTTGGAAAAACAAGCAGTAAAATGATGGATAATTAATAGCCTAGATCCATTTACTTTAGTCTTTTGAGCTGATGGAATGCATGTCCTGCCTTGTTGTTACAACAGATTACAGTATTCCAGCATAAACCTATCAAATGACATTGCTTAAAACATTCCAAATGTTCAAAGGGATCTGGAAAATTTAAAAGCTAATGTAGGAGTCTTTCAAATGTATTAAATTCAGTTAGACATCTATTATTTTCTTTCAATTGCCACAAACATTTCCTTGGGTAGGTAAATTGGTTGGGGGTTCACAATCTTCATATGAAAAATAGTACCTAGCTTTCTCGTTACTTGTGCCATCAATATTCCATCAGAACAACCCAATGTCATGCCAATAATTTGTTGAATCTTATTGACAAAGTGTTGTCTTTTTAGATGATGCTTAGATTGCTTTTGAAATGTTGCCACTTCCAGGAAAGTTTAAAGATTATATTCTATCCCATAAACCATAAGTTGTTGTTTAGACGGGACTTCAAAAATCCACATGGAGAAAGGTTTTAGTGTAGTTATATGATCTTAAGAGTCCAAAGATCGCAGGAGACACCTCAAATCCTCTTTGCTTGCTTCATCTTCCATCGTTGCAACATTAGGACATTCACATTTTCTGATTGTTAAGTAAATCATGTACTACATTTTGTCTCCAATCTTTATGTGTTGTTGGTAACCTAATATTTAGTGCATTGTTGAAGAACTTTGGTGAGGGCATTTATAATAATATTTTCTACTGTTAGGAGGCTGATTCTCTGACTCAGATATTTGCAAATAATTAGTCACTGATTCAAATTTCACAAATATGAGTGGAAATTACTAATTCAATATTTAGAATAAATACTCAGAGCTTGCTCCATTTGCCTTTTCTGAGGATGGTCTCAACTGCTTATTATGGGATTTAAATTGTCATTGTGACTGGGGTAGCTGAACGGATAAGGTATTATAAAATCATTGTAATCTTAAGTGGATATTAAACTATGCTAAGTGTGGGATGTCACTTTATCTAATTCCATTATACATTGTAGGTCATAAAATCAATAAAAATTTTGAGTGTTTGTAAGTCATTGCACCAGTGGTCTCAATGTGGACAAAGCTACTGTTGAGGGCTAGAGAGGGAGGGGAAGAAAAGCGAGGACACAGGATAAAAATAAATGCAAGGGATCCTGAAACTGAGAAGATGAAAAAAAGAATCAGTTTAAAGTCACTTCTTAATTATTTCAGTTTTGCCAAAAAAAGGCTAAACAACAACAGAAACAACAACAATAAATAAAAACTTTAACAACAGTTTGTTTTCCATTTTTCCCACTTTTATGGAATATGATTTTTAGATTTTTGAAATAGCTTCCTCTTTAACATTTTAAAAGCATCATTTATTTTGTTTCACAGCCTTTGACACTCTGATAATGGATATACAGTTTTCTCATTTGAATGTCCATTAGTTAGATTTCTTTTGTTGGGACCAACATAACTTAACTTTAGATAACTTAGGAAAAAGATAAATGTTTAGAAATATAATTTTTCTTTTGCTCTGGAAGCACATATACAATGGTAATGCTGGAGAAGACAGGTATGAATCAAAGAATCCCAGGAAGCTAGGAGGTGGGAAACAGAAAGACTCTCCCAACTGCATCCAAATATATCAGAATGTCACATTAGAAAATGTTTACTTCAAAAAATTTCAAGCTCTTTGTCCCTCTGTTGAAAATTTAAATTCCATGATGGAGACCTTTATGTCCCAATTTTAAGCATGCATCCACTCACTGATTTGGGGAGGGCCAGGTTCCTAACTGAAGCTCCATCAAACTATATACAATTGTGAAGAGCTAATTCCTCTAACAAAAATCAGGGAGTTTATTTATTTATTTATTTATTCATTCATTCATTTATTCATTCATTCTTAAAGAAGCTTTATATTACATAAATGTTATATCAAAAATATAGGGGATTTGCATTACTCCACTCCCTTCCCCTCCTACACTTTTTCCCAGTAACAACATCTTTCATTAGTGTGGTCCATCTGATTACAATTGATGAACACATAGTGAAGCATTGCTACTAAGCAAGTTCTATAGTTTACATTATGGTTTATATTTTGCACTGCACAATTTTATAGGTTTTGACAAAATGTATAATGGCCTGTATCAGTCATTGCAATGTTATGCAGAACAAATCCAATGTCCCCCAAATGCCTCATGTTACAGCTATCCTTCACTCTCCTTTCCCTCAGAACCTCTGGTGACCACTGCCTTTAAATCATTGTTACAAGTTCTTCCATTACTAGCATAATAATAAATCTACTTTAGCCCACAGTTGCATTACCCCTTATATTTGTTCTTTCCTCTGTCTTGAGGAATTTGGGATGGTGATGCCCACTCTGCTTCCAATTGAAAGGGGGCTCAGATCCAATGGAGCAGATGGATGGAACTGTCTTGCTTGCAGTTGAAGATACTCTCTGCTTCTTGGATTGAGCATTGTCCATCACGATCCTTTTGTTAATTGTCCTGGGTGACTCTGAAGAACTGGAGAGTAAATGTTGGCTGCAACTCTGCTGAGATTCAGGGCTCAACAGCCAGAAGATTTAAGTCTCTGGGACATATATTTAATGGGTATAAAGCTAATTATATGTTCAAATAAATGAGATAGAAGAACCATTGGGGAAGATGGGTTATCATATATTCCAAGGTAAAGTCCACTAATGCCTGCCAATTTCCTGGGGTTGTCTGCCTTGCCTATTGTGTCTAGATGCCTCTAGAGCCCCCAGGAGCAACCCTGTTTGAGGCACTGTTTACTGTGGCAGACAGTGAGATCCTCCTGAGATGTGCATAAGCGTAACCTCTAGAATGACCTCTCAACTCATTTTGAAATCTCTTAGCCATAAAAACTCATTTTCATTTAATATTTCTCCCTTTTAGTCTAAGTCTTTCTCCAAATGCATTGTTAGTTGGTGCTTGGTATTAATTCCTCAGTGCCAGGGAGGCTCATCCCTGGGAGTCATGTCCCACATTGGGGGGGAGGGGAGGGCAGTGAATTTTTATGCTGAGTTTGGCTTAAAGAGAGGCCACATTTGAACAACAAGGGGGCACTCAGGAGGTAACTTTTAGGTAATATATATTACCAGGCCAGGTTTCAATTTCCCAAGAACAATGTTCATAAGTACAAGCATCAATATCAAGGGCCTGATGCATTGGTCCATCCTCCTTTGCTAGGCACTGTCCATGTACTCCAGAGATTCTCACCACTCTATGACAGAATGTAGCAGGACTTGCCAAGAAGGGATTTCAATATTATGTTGGTTATTCTGTGGGTCTCCACCCACTGAAACAACACCTCATGACCACATGAACACACTCATACTCCATAGAGGTATGCTCCAGGTATACCCCCCAACATATCCCCCCACCACAGATACCCCTACAACAGCTGCAACACCTACGTAACCCAAAACCTCCCCAAATACAAAACCAACAAATATAACAATAATAAAATAAAAAATTAGACAATAACAAAAAATTAAAAAAAAATTTTTTACATTGTTCCTTTCATTATCATAAAATTTCTTATCTTTCATGTATATTGACACTTTCTTCTGTATGTTCCCTCAATGTCTCACTATTATTATTTTTTACTTTATCTTATGAGAAGTTTTATTTTATAAAAAAGTCATATAGAAAATGCAGGGAATTCCCATACACTTCACTCCCTCACCTACCAACTACATCCTATATAAATATAGTACATTTGTAACAATCACTGAACAAACATTGAAGCATTGCTAATAACTGTGGACAGTAGTTTACATTATGGTTTACCTTTTGCACTGTATACTTTTATAGGTTCTGACAAAATGTATAATGGCATGTATCTGTCATTGCAAGATCATGCTGAACAACTCCAGCCCCAAAGATACCCCATTTTCCATCCATTCTTCCCTTCCCTGTCCCTCAGAACCTATGGCAACCACTAAGGGTCATAGTTACAGGCATTAATATTGAGTGCTTGACTTACTGGTCTGTCTTCTTTTACACTACCTATGTAGTCAAGGTGTTCTTGCCCCTTTATTTGAGAACATAGCATGACTCCCCAGGATGGGAATTTAATGTTTTCTTGTTTGTTGTGTGTGTCTCCACCCACTAAGATAACACCCTATGCCAAGATGAGCACATTCATATTCCATAGAAGCATGCTCCAGGTCCACCCTTTCCCACATATCCTCCCACCACTAACGCCCTGCACCAGTCAACCCCTCCTGCCATATTTGCCAAAAAACAAAACAAAAACAAAAACATTCCAACAATTGTACTTTCAGCTACAAACCCACAAATTCCCAGAATTCACCTGTTCCTTCCTCCTATCCTCCCCTCAGTTCCACAGATAGTACATCCCAACCTCCCCCCCTGCTCACCCTCACATTCCAGCACCATTGACCTCTCTTACTTCCCTATGTCTCCATCACCCCCTTCCACAAGGCTCATCTCTTTTGATCAGATGTACTCTATCTCTTTCTCTTTTTTGGGATCCACTTATTTCATTCCTATGGACCCCAATATTTAAATAACTTCAGGTGGAGATCTCTATACTACATCTACCGTTTCTGACTAATAAGCCAGAAGTACTACTATCGTGTTAACCAAATCTTCCTTTGCTCTGTCAGTCAAGTACCACAATTTAAACTCTGTCACTTTATTGAAGGGACACCATTTCAATTTTAGTGTCCACCAACATCACATTAGAAAGAAGAATCACAGTCTTTCAAAGTTATTGATTGTTACTTAGTCACTGGTGAAGGGAAGATTTTCTGACACATTTAGAGGATCTAACCAGGATATAGAGATCCAGAACACATGATTAATCTTCCTCAGCATTTCTGGTTCCCAGTGACATTGAATTTCTTTTTCTACAATTTCCACAGTGTTTCTGGTTTTTCAATTTCCTCTAGAGAGGCCCAGGATTAGTCATTGGCCTACACTGAGCAATTCGGCAAACTATGAGAACTCTACTCATTTATATGAACTAGCACACCAATTGTCAAATATCTGGTAAGTACAGATTCAGCTCAATCTTCCCCATCCCTTCCCCCACCATCCTCACCGATTAAGAGCCCTCAAAATTCATTCACACCAAAATACCTTACATTTTTTGCCAATATGTATTAAAAAATCCTTGATTTATTTTAAACAATATTCTGTGGAGTTTGCCAGGGATGTTGGAATCTGATTTGAGTAACTGGTCTCATAAAAAAAAAAAAAGAAATGTGAAGGAAATTAGCTTCCTCCTTCAAGGGAACTTCCTCAGGAGAGGGAGAGTAGCAGCATCTCAAAGAAAGGAAGAAGGTTGCTTCCTTATACAAAGGCAATTAGGTGGTGTTTCAAAAACTTAGGGTATTTGAAGTGTTTTGAATAATCTGACACATCTAGAAATTCTCAGTCAAGTTGTATTAAAGATGTTGGAGGTTACGAATCAATATATTCTGTTCTTAACAAACCCAAAATTCCCACTCTAAGTTTAGTTTTATTCCATTTTATAGAACAAAATGTAAGAGTTTAGTTTTATCCTATTTTATCTCTGCAGTTATAACATGTAAGAGTTTATTTTATTATGGTAATAGAAATTCCCTGTGTAGAGGTAGGAATTTAACGATCTTAACTTGTTCCATTGCTTTAATCTTCCAGGAGCACTCGGACTATGTTCCTGCCTTTAAATTAATCAAGCCACAATTATATTTCATAATGGTAACTGTATGGTCTGCCAGATTCTTGCTTTCAGTGTGCATATGATTCTGTTTAACCATGAACAATACATTATTAGTTTCTTTTGCTACAAATAATATGGACATCTAGGTTCCGCTCCCAATATAAAATGAAGTCTCTTTTCCTTATATCATATATTTAGCCAGAAAACCAGTTCTAAACCCTAGTTTACCCTGAGTAAATTACATCCATGCACGTTCTGGTACCAATTTCAATATTGTTTGGAGTTTTGGATGCAAGTAACTGATTTTTATTGGGATGATATGAATATTGGTAACACAGAATTGATAGGTAGGCAGAAGAATCAGATTTATAACTGAATGTCAAAGACATTGCAGAGGTCCGGGAAGCAGGACACTTAGGAATGGTCTAGCAGTGACCTAATCTGGTAAGAATGTCACAAATTGAAAATATGAACTCCAAGCACTATCAATCTCCTGAACATTGTTCTAAAGTTTCTATATCTAGTGAGGAAGTATTCTATTTGTCTTCCTTTTTTTATACGTTCATTCGCTTGCTAAGATAAGGCAGGGCACTTGAATTAAGTCCAGCTTTCTGCATGAAATTGGAAATGGTTAATACCTCAAAAATAAATCAGATGTTATTAAAGAAGAGGAAATGGAAACCAGATAGACAAAAGCCATACAAAGCCGCCATCTAGCTTTTGTTTGTTCCTTAAATCTCTCAAGGCAGCATTTCATTAAAAAGAAACTTAGGACTTAAAACTTCTCAATTCTTAGAGGACAGTCTATCTAGGTTTTGCTTAGGTAAAAATTTTGTTGTTATTGTTTGGCTGTTCAACATCTAAACACCTTCCATTTGGGAAATCAGCCATTGTACAATTATTGGAAGGAATCATACTCCAACTACTTCTTCTAGAAGGCTGAAATATGATATGCTTATTTCTTTATTCCTGGAAGCTAGGACATGGGTATGTGAACAGGAGTCAGACAATCTGATGCTCTTGTGAGGAACTTTGGATTTGTAGCGAATGATGATTTAAAAAAAAAGAGCAGTTTAAAATGCACATCGTTGGTACCAATGATGGGAGCCAGTGACTGAGCCTTAGCAATGTTGCTGGTGGTGAGATGAAGATGGCTTTGATACAACTCTCGTTCCCAAGACTCAGCAGCAATGGTGTGGCATTTTTGGATGTGAATCTGGATGTCCAGACTTAACTTTGTTTCTACTTAATATCTGAGTGAGATTTTCCTTCCTTCTGTACATTTTGAGACTGATATCATTCAAATTTATTTTTTGATTAAATTGGAAGGGTAAGTTAAGTGGACTTTATTTAAGACAAATAAAAACCTGACAACTTCACTTGAACCAGCTGTGAACACATTTACACATGGTGTGATTTCCTCTCAGGAAATTTAAAATGTCATTCCTCTGGTATGTTGTAAGAATCAGGGTTGTACTTAAAGAGAATTCCATCTTTCTTTCAAGTGAATTTTTCCTATAGAAAAACCTCAGAATTTATGAAGAGAATCCTGGGCTTGAAGTTATTTGTACTTCTGTCTGTTTGTGGTAATATAAAGGCAAGGGGATAGAGCATAGAGCATAGAGCATTTTTCTCTGATTTAATAGTCAAGAGGAAAATATAACTGGATTTTAGAAGCATCTGCTATGTGTATACTATTTTGTTTTGTAACAGCATTTAAAAATTAGTTTAAGATGTACAAAGAAAATTCATTGATGTGAAAATGATATTGATCTAAGATTAAAATATTAACAACTCTCCAAAAGACAAAAATATTTTGTTTCATATTTTAGCTCAGGTAAATATACATTTGTGGTCTATTTCTGTCATGAATTTTTAAATATTTTGTAACTTATTCCAGGAAAATAATGATTTTGTGGTATTTACATGTATCTAGCAATTTGTCTGACATATTTCATCTGAAATAATAGTTTTGTATTTTATCTTTGGTGTTGTATAAGTATACAGTTATAGCATCTATAAATATTACAAATTTCTATTCCATTTCCATAGTTGTATTTCTTCTTAGTTTTATTATTACTTTTTGATTTTATTATTATGCTGGTTAGAATTATATTAAATAAATATGGCAGTGAACTTTCTTGTTTGATTCAAGATGAAATAGAAATGCTTCATAGAAAACACTTTAATAGAACAGTATGCTGGATGTGATTTAAAGAGATGTTTTGGCAGCCTGGGCTATAAGTTGCAGGGAGATCACAAGGAGAGATGAAGAAAGCCCCAAGTCATTAGCAGATGTAATGCCACTGGCAAAAAGGTATTAACGACAAATTCTGTGGTAAGAAGATTGAGGAACATTTAGGAAGTGTGAGATCTACCATCCAATTTTAAGTAAATTTCCATACTATTTTTCTATTACACTTAAATCTTCAGGAAAAGTCTGCCTTGCAGAATAGATTTGTGTATGTGTTGCTATGGGAAACAAAGGGACACATTTAAGGATTCATGGGATCTCCAGATAATCATTTCTACTTTGAGTGCAAGGTGGTAACTTCATGGTTAGGCAGATAGCAGTTTCAGAGTTCTGTGTTGCAGCAAAATGATTAAGACCAAAGCAGATCTGAGAGTCTCAGGCAGGGAAAGAATGACAGCTGTGAGAAGGCAGCAGTATGGATTGGCTCAAGAAGGCACTTTAGGCAAGTTCTTTTTCTCCAAGTAATCAAAAAGAAAATATCCTGAAAAGTAGAGTTAAGTAGATATTAAACTTAAATATTATTAAAGAATTATGAGTCTGTGATAGAGAATGTCATGTATCTCCTCACATACATTCAGCTCCTATTTCCCTAAATCAGAGCAAGGAAGAATTTTTTTCTGAATCTCCCTTGCAGCTTTCTCTTGCCTTGTGATGTTTGTCCAATTAGAACCATTTTTTTAGGTTAGGAGTGGAATGCAGAGACACTGTACAGGCAACTTCTTGGAGAGGGATTTGGCATTTTCCAGAGCACTTGAGTTTGAGACTTAGGCAAATAAAAAGCTGTACAGAGTATAAAGTAAACTCAGACAATTTTCTCCTTCTCATAGCTGGAGTAATGTGACCCATCTCCAAATACACTTCAACTGGTCCTTACACATGTGCCACAGGGTAGTACTATATATGAGGATCATAAGAGGAATATGGTGCTTTGAGAGGCCAGAATTATACTTATATTTTTACATAATAAAAATATAACTCTTTACTGTTATGTATCAAAGATCAGTTTGTCATGTTAACCAATGAAAAATTCCAATTCTAATTTTATTCTTTTTAATATATCATCTGTGTAACATATTACATTAAAGAATTCACAAGTCTTTTTTTCCAGCTAATAAATAAATAGACCCAACCTAACCCATGAAAATAGACTTAATTTTGTCAAAATTTTACATATTTCATTGGTTCTGTTCAAACTCATTTTGTGACATTTTCCCTTGGATTTTCTACAACATACTATATCAACCAAAATGGTCTTTTCCCCCCGCAAATTGGCAGAAACAGACAATTTATATTACCTATTTCCCTTCTTTTATACCTATCCCTTTATAGTCAGGAACCTTCTATGATATGCCTTAAAGTATTAAAAATGAACATGATACTAACACAACCCAAAATTCTTTATATTCTTTCCAACATATTACATAATGGACAACTTATTTGTATGTAAAGAAAGAGGTAAATATACATATTAGATTGATGCTTTGCTATCCAGCATTTTGTCAGAGATATTAAAAAAATTTTCCCTATAGTGTAGATGGAATAATTAAATCATTATGGTATGCAGCAGTAAAAGAAGCAAATGTGCTTATTGGAGTAGACACTTTTCAAATTAAAAAAAAATTTTTTTAAAGATACTTAGAATCCATAAATATTATATAAAAAATATAGGAGATTCCCACACACCCTGCTCCCCACATCTCCCACACTTTCCCACATTAGCAACGTCCCTCATAAGTGTGGTACATTCATTGCAATTGATGAACACATTTTGGAGCATTGCCACTAAGCATGGATTACAGTTTACATTGTAGTTTACACTCTCACCCACCCAATTCTGTAGGTTATGACAAGATATATAATGGCCTGTATCTGTCATTGCAATGTCATTCAGGTCAATTCCCAAGTCCCAAAAATGTCCCTGTATTACACCTGTTTTTCCCTCTCCCTGCCCTCAGAACCATCAGTGGCCACTGCCTTCACATCAATGATAAAATTTTTTCCATTGATGGAATCACAATAAGTCTATAGTTGAATACCAGTAAGTCTACTTTAGTCCATAGTTCGTTCCTCAGTCCTGAGGATTTGGGGATGATGATGTATACTCCACCTCTAATTGAGAGGGGGCTTTGATCCCATAGGGCCGATGGATGGGACTTTCTTGCTTGCAGTTGTAGATTCTCTCAGTTCCTTGGTATGATGCTTGTCCATCATACCTCCTTGTTACTTGTCCTGGGTGAGACCAATGAACTGGGGAGCAAGTATTGCAACTCCGTTGAGGTTTAGGGCCTAGCTGGCACATGGACAGCCCAAAGATTTAAGTCTCTTGGGCATACACCTACCAACTCTAGCACTAAATATAGGTTCAAATAAAAAGACAGAAGAGCCATAGGTAGAGAAACCACAACTGAGTCCAACGCTGTCACACTGGGGAGCATAAATTCCAAAGTAGGGCCCACTGGCAAGGCACTTAACTCCTGAGCTATCTGCCCTGACTATAGTGTCTGGATGTCTCTAGAGACCTCAGGAGCCCCACTGTTTGGGGTCTTATCTACTTTGGCAGTCAATGAGATCCTGCTGAGACATGCATAAGCTTAACCTCTGGAATGATCTTCCGACTCACTTTGAAGTCTCTTAGCCATATAAACACATTTGTCTTTACCTTTTCTCCCTTTTGGTCAAAGTCTTTTTCCAGTTGCATTACTAGTTGGTGCCTGGAAGTAATCCCTTGGTGCCAGTAAGGCTCATTCCTGGGAGTCATATCCCACGCTGGGGGGAAGGTAATGTATTTACATGCTGAGTTTGGCTTAGAGAGAGGACGCATTTGAGCAACAAGGAGACTCTCAAGAGGTAACTGTTAGGCACCCTATCATACTAGGCTAAATTTCAAATTTAAGAATAAAGGTTATAAGCACAGTCATCAATACCAAGGGCCTGTCATTGGACCATCCTCCTTCACTAGTCATTGACCCTGTACTCAGGGGATTCTTGTTCCATTAAGAATGTGGCAGAGCTCCCCAAGATGGGAATTCGATATTCTTTCAGTTATTGTGTGACTCTCCACCCACCGTGACAATGCTCTGTGAACATTTGAACACATTTATATGCCTTATAGGTATGCCCTAGTTGAGCCTCCTTCCATGCATCCCCCATCACTGACACCCTGCACCAATGATCCTCCCCTGCCACAGTTGTAACCCTTCTGTGATCCAAAATCTCTTCAAAATGAAGCCAATAAATTAGCCAAATAAAATGATTAAGAAAATGAAATAATGATAGTTTTAAAAATAAGAAATAAAATACAAAAAAGCTTAAAAAGATAAAAATTAAAAAGAATTGTGATAATAAAAAATAATGAAAAAATGTTTTAAAAGTTTTTTTGAAATTTTGCTTTTCATCACTGTAAGATCTGTTGTCCTGTGTGTACAGGGACATTTTCTTCTGTTAATTCTCCCAGTGTCTTACTCTTTTCATTTTTTCCTCAAAGAAGTTTTAGGTTAAAGGAAACTCATGTACCGAATGCAGGGGATTCCCATATACCCAGCATCCTCTCCCTTTCTCCTTTCCCCTATTAATAACATTGTACATGTGGTTGGTACGTTTGTTACAACTGATGTACAAATATTGAAACATAGCTACTAACCATGGTCAATGGTTTACATTACGGTTTACATTTTGGGCCATACACTTTTATAAATTTTCAAGAAATTTAACATGGCCTGTATCCATCATAGCAAGATCATGTAGAACACTTCCATTGCCCCCAAAATGCCCCGTTCCATCTATTCCACTCCTCCCTCCCCCCTCCCCTAGGGACCCACGGCAACCACCAGGTTTCACTCCTTGAAGGACAAGATTCATAGTTACTTACAACAACTGAGGGCTTGACACACTGGTTCATCTTCCCATATTAGGCACCGCCTATGCTCTCGAGAGACTCCCATCCCGCTGCTTGAGAACATAGCAGGTCTCCTGAGGATGGGAGTCCACCACCTTCCTGCTTATTACGTGGGTCTCCATCCAATGATATAACACACTATGACAAGAGGAACACTCACACACTCCCTAGAAGCCTGCTCCAGATGCGACCTGTTCCAAATGTCCCCCACTTCCAACACCCTAAACCAGTAATCCTTACTTGCCATATTGAGAAAAGAGCATTCCCAACATTGTAGTTTCAACCACGTACCTGCCAATTCCCAGTGTTCGCTTGCTCCCTCCCCAACCCTCTTCCCAGTTCCATGGACAGTCCAACCCACCTTCCCCACACTACCCATCTCACAGACCAGCACCGCCCAACCCAATAGTATCACTGCACCACTGTCATGCCCCTACACTACACAACTACACACTTCCACCTTATCATAGATTTTGCCAATATTGGCGCACAACCTTCTTTTCCTTTTCTATTTCCTGTAAACCTGTCTTCTTGACTCTAGCTCTGTGAGTTTGCTCAATTTGCTTAATTCATATCAGTGAGGTCATGTAATATTTGTCCTTCAGTGCCTGGCTTGATTCATTCAACATAAGATCTTCAAGATTCATCCATATTATCCCATGTGTTAATGCTGTATTTCTTCTTACAGCTGAGTAATATTCTAATTGTATGTATATACCACAATTTGTTTATACACTTATCTGTTGAAGGGGATTTTGGCAATAGTGAATAAAGCTGCTATGAACATTGGTGTGCAGAAATTTATTCGTGTCCTCATTTTCAGTTCTTCCAAGTATACACCCAGCAGGGGAATTGCAGGATCATATGGCAATGCTATAGCTAGTTTTTTTGAGGAACTGCCAAACTGTCCTCCACAATGGCTGCACCATTCTACATTCCAACCGGCAGTTGATAAGTATTCCCATTCCTCCACATCCTCTCCAACACTTGTAGTCTTCTGTTTTTTTAATAGCCGCCAGTGTAATGGGTGTAAGATGATATCTCATTGTAGTTTTGATTTGCATTTCCCTAATAGCCAGTGATGCTGAGCATCTTTTCATGTGCGTTTACCCATTTGTATTTCTTCTTTGGAGAAGTGTCTATTCAAATCACTTGCCCATTTTTTAAGTAGGTTGTTTGTCTTTTTATTTTTGAGGTGAAGGATTTCTTTATGTATGCTGGATATTAGGCCACTATCAGATAGATATATGGTTACCAAATATTTTCTCTCATTGAGTAGGCTGCCTTTTCACTTTCTTGCCAAACTCCTTTGAGGTGCAAAAGGTTTTAATTTTGAGGAGGTCCCATTTATCTATTTTTTCTCTCATTGCTCATGCTTTGGGTCTAAAGTTCATGAAGCCATTTCCTATTACAAAATCCTGTAGATACTTCCCTACATTATCTTCCAAGGTCTTGGCTCTTATATTTAGATCTTTGATCCATCTTGAGTTAATTTTTGTATAAGGTGTGAGATGGTGTTCCTTTCTCATTCTTTTGGGTATGGACATCCAGTTCTCCAAGCACCATTTGTTGAAGAGGCCATTCTCTCCCAGTTGAGTGGACTTGGTGGCCTTGTCAAATATCAGTTGACTGTATATATAAGGAGCTATATCAGAACTCTCATATCAGTTCCATTGATGAGTATGTCTATCCTTGTGCCAAAACCATGCAATTTTGACCATAGTAGCTTGGTAGTATGTTTTAAAGTCAAGTAGTGTGTTTTCCTCGGATTTCATTTTTCTTTTTCAATATGTCCTTGGCTATTTGGGGTCTCTTGCCCTTCCAAATAAATTTCATAGTTAGTTTTTCCAATTCAGTAAAAAATGCTGTGGTGATTTTTATTGGGATTGCATTAAATCTTTAGATCATTTTGGGTAGGATAGACATCTTAATGATGCTTAGTCTTCCTATTTTTGAACAGGAAATATTCTTCCATTTATAAGTCTTCTTTGAATTCCTTTAACAGTGTTGTATAGTTTTTGGAGTATAAGTCATTTACATCTTTAGTTAAATTTATTCCTGGGTATTTGATTCTTTTAGTTGCTATTGTAAATTGGAATTTTTTCTTGATTTCCTCCTCTGATTGCTCATTATTGATGTACAGATATGCTGCTGTATCTGTACATTGATCTGATATCCTGTGACTACTGAACTCATTTATAAGCTTTAGAAGCTTTGTTGTATATTTCTTAGGGCTTTCTATTATAGGAGCATGTTGTCTGCAAAGAGTGAAATTTTTACTTTTTCCTTTCTAATTTGGATGCCTTTTATATCTTTTTCTTGCTTAAGTGCTTGATCAAGTACTTCTAACACAATGTTAAATAGAAGCAGTCAAAGTGGGCATCCTTGTCTTTTTCCTGATCTTGGAAAGCTTTAAGGATTTCACCAATGAATATGATGTTAGCTGTGGGTTTTTCACATATACCCTTTATCACATTGAGAAAGTTTCCTTCTGTTCCTATCTTTTGTAGTGTTTCTATCAAGAAAGGGCACAGTATTTGTCGAATGCTTTTTCTGCATCTATAGGGATGATTATGTGGTTTATTTCTTTTGCTCTGTTTATATGGTGTATTACATTGATTGATTTTCTTATGTTGAACAATCCTTGCATACCAGGGATGAAACCCACTTGGTCATGGTGTATAATTCATTTGATTTCTTGTTGAATACAATTAGGAATTATTTTGTTGAGGATTTTAGCATCCAGGTTCATTAGAGAAATTGGTCTATAGTTTTCCTTTCTTGTGGTGTTTTTGTTTGGCTTTGGTATCAGGGTGATGTTGGCATCATAGAATGAATTATTCAGTGTTCCCTGTACTTCTATTTTTTGGAAGAGTTTAAGCAGGATTGGTGTTAGTTATTTCTGGAATGTTTGTCAGAATTCACATTTGAAGCCATCTGGCCCAGGCTCTTCTTAGTTGGCAGGTTTTTGATGACTGATTATATCTTATTACTTGTGATAGGTCTGTTGAGTTCATCAATTTCTTCTTTTGTCAATGTAGGCTGCTTGTGTGTTTCTAGGAATTTGTCCATTTCCTCTAAATTATCCATCTTGTTGGCATATAATTTTTTAATGCCAGTCTTTATTTTTTAATGACAGTCTTTATTTCTGTGGGGTTAGTGGTGATATCCCCTTCCTCATTTCTTATTTTATGTATTTGCATCTTCTCTCTTTTTTTCTTTGTTAGTCTCTCTAAGGTTTTGCCAATTTTATTAATGTTCTCAAAAAAACCAGCTTTTGTGGTTTTTAAAAATTTTTTCTATTGCTTTCTTATTTTCAATTTCATTTAGTTCTGCTCTAAGCTTTGTTATTTATCTCTTTCTTCTTCCTTTGGGGTTAGTTTGTTGTTCTTTTTCTAATTACCCCAGGTGTGCTGTTATGTCATTGATTTTAGCTCTTTATTCTTTTTTTAATATAGGCATTTGTCGATATGAATTTCCCTCTCAGTACAGGTTTGCTGTATCCCCTAGGTTTTGATGCTTTGTGTTGTCATTTGCATTCTTTTCAAGGTAGTTACTGATTTCTTTTGAGGTTTCCTCCTTGACTCCCTGTTTGTCTAAGAGTGTGTTGTTTAACTCCATATCTTTGTGCCTAATCTGGTTCTCTGCCCCTTACTGATTTCCAGCTTCATTCCATTGTGGTCAGAGATTTTACTTTGTAAAATTTTAATCTTTCTGAATTCATTGAGAGTTGTTCTGTGGCCTAGCATGTGATCTATTTTGGAGAATGATTTGCACTCAAGAAGAATGTATATCCCTCTGTATTTGTGTGTAATGTTCTGTATGTGTCTATTAGGTCCATATCCTCTAATGTATTTTTAAAGTCTTTGTTTCTTTATTGATCTCTGTTGAGATGTTTGGTAAAATGGTGATAATGCTGTATCAAAGTCCTCCACTATAATTGTAAAGGTATCTATTTCTCCACTTAGTTTTTCCAGTGTTTGCCTCATGTATTTTTATGCACCCTGGTTAGATGCATTAAAGTTTATGATTGTTCTTTCTTCTTGATACATTACCCCTTTTATTAACATATAGTATCTGTTTTTGTCTCTTACAATAGTTTTGCATTTAAAGTCTATTTTGTCCTACATTAGTATAGCTACTCCTGCTCTTTTTTGGTTATGGTTTGCTTGTAAAATTGATTTCCAACCATTCACTTTCAGCCTCCTTGCATCCCAGAGTTTAATGTGGGTTTGCTGTAGACAGCATATAGATGGGTCATATTTCCCTATCCATTCTGGAAATCTGTTTCTCTTGACTGGTAAGTTTAACCCATTAACATTCAATATTATTACTGTAAAGGAATTACTTACGTTAGCCATATTTTTTTAGGTTTATGTGCCATATGTTGTTTTTATTTCTCTTTTGATCTTTTTACTTGTTCTTATACTCTCCTCCAACTCTCTCTCATCTATTTTTCCTTTTGACCTGCAGAACTCCCTTTAGTATTTCTTGAAGGGCATGTTTTGTATTGACATACTCTTTTAATTTCTGTTTATCTATGATTATTTTGAACTGTCTCTCATTTTTGAATGCCTGCTTTGCTGGGTAGAGAATTCTTGACTGGAAGTTTAGCACCTTAACTATGTCATACCACTGCCTTCTTGCCTCCATGGTTTTAGATGAGAAATCAGCACTTAATCTTATCGAGCTTCGCTTGCATGTGATGGTTCTTCCGTCTCTTGCTGCTTTCAGTATTTCTCTTTGTCTTGAGCATTGGACAGTTTGACAAGTATATGTCTTGGCGTTGGCCTGTTGGGATTTATATTGCTGGGGTGTGCTGCGCTTCCTGGACATGTTCATCCATCTCCCTCATTAGGGTTGGGAAGTTTTCAGCTATTATTTACTGCAACACTCCTTCTGACTCCTTTTCCTTCTTTTTTCTTGCTCGGGTGCATTTAATGTCTATGTTTGTGCATTTTGCGCTGCCATTCAAATCCCTAAGTCCTGCTGGATTTTTTTCTATCATTTTATTTGTCTGTTCTACCAGCTGTTTGATTTCAGATGTACTGTCTTCCACATCATTAATTCTTTATTCTGCGTGTTCACATGTGCTGTTACGTGCTTACAGTGTATTTTTGATTTCTTGGATTGTGCCATTCATCACCATAATATCTGTTATCTTTTTATGTATGTTTATAATTTATTCATTATATTCTTCCAGTGTCTTCTTAATATCCTTAATCTCTTCCTTCACTTCATTAAGTTGATTCATGATATTTGTTTGGACATCTCTGATTAGTTGTTCCATGTTCTGCATCTCCTCCTGTTTTTTAGCTTGTTCGTTGGACTGGGTCATGTCTTCCTGTTTCTTAGTATGGCTTGTAAGTTTTTGTTCTTGGCTAGGCATCTGTTTATCTTGATGGGTTTATTCAGTTGACTAGCCTCTCTCTATTCTATGCTTTTATTTTGTTGTTGTTTTTGTGTCTGCGGTAAGGTTTCATTTTTGCACTTCGTTTCTCTAATTCAATTTCCTTGTTGTTGCCTATGTTCCCTTAAAAAAAAGGTGGGTCCAGAGAAAAGGAAATAGATAGGAAGAGAAAAAGAATACTAGTAATAATAATAGTAAAAGTAGAAGAGGAACTGTACAAGACCTATGAAATTGAAAAATTTACCTGAGTAAGAAGTACAGAGGAGTAAGATTAGGAAGGTGGAATAAAAACAATGAAACAAGAAACAGAATAGAGAAAAGTATATAGAATGAATTACAAGTCCGGAATTATGAGAACAGGGGAAAAGAAAAAAGGAAAGAGAGAAAGAAAAAAAGCTAAAAAAGGAAAGAAACAGAGAAAAAAGGAGAGAGAAATAAAAAACAAGAAAAATTGAAGACCAAACAAAAACAGGTGGTATGAAATGGAGATATAAAGATGAAGGAGTGAAAAGAAATAGCGTATGTAGAGAAAATGGTAAACAAAAGAAAAAAGGATTAAAAAAAACCAAACAGAGAAACAAAGGAAGGGGAAACACACAAACAAGAAACACGACAGCAGCAACTCATTTTTTAAAAAGGAGTAAGGAGAAGGAAAATAAAACATAAAAAAAAACCAATAATAAACATAGAAAAACAGCTTTGTCTCTTAGACCCCTAAGGATCTTCTCAGGCTGCTCGTGTTCACCATTCAATTACCCTGCAGTCTGCCCTATGCAGGTTTTGAACCAGGTTTTTGTGAGTAAAATAAGGAAAATAAAAAAAGGAACCATTAAAAAAAAAAAAAAATTGACGATCTAAGAAAAGCTAATACAAAGAGAATGTCTGTATGTTCTCTGTCATAAGTTTCAACTGGATGACTGATAGCCCAGTGGCTCACTCTTCTAAGAGCCGGGAATTGAACAAGGGACCTCATATATGGCTAGGCAGGATT
>JAQZBX010006642.1:30570-52711 GCA_029593785.1 Cabassous unicinctus | reverse complement strand
CTCTGTTCTTTGCCTTGCCTTTTACATTCAATTCCCCACCCACCAGGGGGTGGGGCTCAACACCCTACTGACTGACATGGCCCAGTCAACGCCCTAATCATAATTCAATCATGCCCAGATTAACAGATCAGATTACAGGCATGATCCAATTATATTTTTGGAATTCATAATTACATCAAATTCCCCAACGGTTACAGGGTCTAAGGTCACTATCCTGTAAATATCATATAGTTGGATTATGCTTTTTAATATCTGCCTTTTGAGTTTAATCTATTTACACTCAAAGCAACTACTGATAATGCAAGATTTACTTCAGCCATTTTGCCATTTGTTTTTTGTGTATCTTATAACTTTTTGTTCCTCATCTCATCCATTGCTGCCTTCTTTTGTGTAAAGTTGGCCATTTGTCCATTTGTAGGGAAAGAGTAAGATTCCCTTCTCATTTATTTTTCTGTATATTTTTTTAGATTTAACCATTTGTAGGGAAAGAGTAAGATTCCCTTCTCATTTATTTTTCTGTATATTTTTTTAGATTTTTGTGGTTACTGTGCAATTTACATTTAACAACATAAATCTCTAATAATCTATTTTGAATTGATACCAACCTACCTTCAATATCAGACACAATCTCTGCTCATACATTCCCCTATTTATATTATTCTTGTCACAAATATATCTTTATACTTTGTGTGCACAGTAAAATAAAATGATGTTTACTTCTATACATTTGTATTAGAAATTATGTAAGAAATAAAAAGTAAAGTTACAAATCAAATATAATAATACTGGCATTTATATTTACTCATGAAGATATCTTTACCAGAAGGCTTTATTTTTTCATACGGTATCAAGTTATCGTTTAACATCCATTCCTTCCATATTGAAGGACTCCCTGTAGCATTTCTTGTAGGGCATATCTATTGGTAACAAAGTCCTTCATCTTTTATTTATCTGGGAATGTCTTGATTGCTCCCTTATTTTTAAAGGACAATTTTGCTACATATAGAATCTTGGTTGACACTTTTTTTTTCTTTTCAGCGCTTTGACTATGCCATCACACTACTTTCTAGCCTCCATGATTTCTGATGAGAAACCAGCACTTAGTCTTATTAAGGATCCCTTGTGTGTGATAACTCACTTTTCTCTTGCTCTTTTAGGATTCTTTCTTTGTTTTTAGACTTTGAAAGTTTGACTATAATGTGTCTCAGTGTGGATCTCTTTGAGTTTATCCTATATGGAATTTGTTGAGTATCTTGGATGTATATATGTATGGTTTTCCTCAAAGTTGGTAAGTTTTTGGCCATTATTTGTTGAACCCCTCTAGTGAACTTTTATTTCAATTATTGTGCTTTTCATCTCCAAAATTTCTGTTTGCTTCTATTTAAATTTTTCTAATTCCTCCTCTTGTTCATGTATTTATTTTTCCTGATTTCCTTTAGTCCTTTGTCCATGTTTTACTTTCATTCATTGAACTTATTTAGGAGAATTGGCTTAACATTTTTTATTAGTATTTCCAATGCCTGGACTTTCTTAGGGATAGTTTCTATCACTTTATTTTGTTCCTTTGGATGGGTTATCTCCTCCTGTTTCTTTGTATGTCTTGTAAGTTTTTGTTGCACTCTGGACATTTGAATATTTTGATGTGTTAAGTCTGTAATTCTGATTCTTGCCCTTCCCCAGGGTTTTGTTTTTTTGTTTTTTGTTTTTGATTGTTGAAGGCTCTAGTGTAGATTGGCTCTGTGCTGACATTCTCCTTCAATGCTTAGTCCAGTTTATACTGAAACTATATATGAGCATGTGGTAAGCAGTTAGGTTCTTCTCAGGGCTTTCTGAACATGCTTCTTGCTCTGAGTTGAATAGTAGCTTTCAAAAATTCCCCAGTATGTGGAAATTGTTTCTTTATGTCCTAGTTTCCCCTCCACAAAAATGAAACTGTCTCCACAAGTTCTCCTCCTGAGCCCCAAATCCTGTATTTTATGTCTTAACTGTAGTCCTTCACCCCAGGCAGCTGTGATTTGCTTGGTTGCATGCTGCTTCTCTGCACCACTTTTCTACCCTGAATGAATTCTGCAATCACAAATTAGCACCTTGAATGACTCTTCCAGGTTTGGAGCAGACATACAAATACATTAAATTTGCATATTAGATGTGATAGTAACCAGACACCGGGAACCCGCACTTGGAACATGAACCACTGAAGTGAGATTATGGGCTGCCAGGCCACTGTCAATCCCACAGACTACTGTGCAGAGTTGTGAGAAGGTGGAGAGCCAGGCCAAGTGAAAGCATCCCATAGCGTTACTATACTTTTTAAGTTTTTTTTCTCTCCTGATGCAGCATTTGATTGGTTGTTGTTTTACCCTTGACTATTTTCCAGAATTCTGGGAGAATTGGTTCTGAAAGATTCTGCTTTTTTTTTTTTTTTTTTTTTTTTTTTTTTAATGTTTCTGTTTGTGTGGCAGGGTGGTTGCTAGCAGCTACTTACTTCACCATCTTGCTGACTTCATTCACCAGTGCTTTTGTTGTTTTATTTTTCTTTTTTATTTGATTACTATAATAACCAGTAATTATATTAAGAAAAAATATTTTCATATATATAAAAAGATAAATGAAAGTGGGGAGGGAAATTCTAAAAATCTCTAGACCCTTGTAATCTTGGTACTTGCCTGGTATTTAAATAGTGGGGCTGTCAAAGCATTAGTGTTACAATGAGTACCAAACAATTTGACTAGTGAAGAATGAAAAGAAGTGCTGAAATGAATTCCAAGTCTAGATTGAATCATGTTATATAAAATACCTCTATAATAAGTATTTCATCTTATTCATGTCTCTAACTAAGTGATGTTTATGTTCCTAGGATGAGGTAGTTTCCTGTGAGCTAAGACTTCTACCATTAGTGTAGAAGAGATATTCAGCTTATTCCTCATAAAATTATGCAAGAATTTTATGGATCAAAATAAGTTTGGAGAGATGTTTATTGTGGCATGCCACAGGAATCTGCACTAGGCTCCTTTTATTAACGATTTCGATACAGACCAAAGAAGATGGATTTTCCAACTTTGTGGTTAATAAAAAAACTTGAATATTTAGAAGAATACCTAAAATGTTGAATGGAGGCATCAGAATTCAAATGTCCCTCATGCTAGAACTTTTGAGCTAAGTCTAACAAAGTGAAGCTTAAAAACTTCTGCACATAAGGGAATTATGGTGAGATACAGCTTCAGAGTTCTTCATGTGAAAAGAGCTCTGAATTTTGTTTGTTCCTCTGTATGCACCATCAGTGTAACACAGTTGTCAAGGAAACAATTTTTGGCCACATAAATAAAATGTATTTCTCCCAATACGAAAAGTAAGAAACCAGTTATACTCTAGACTTGATAGACCTTATCAGGAAGACTAGAAAAAGGTTTTATTGACAATATTTTCAAATGATAGTGATCATAATGGTAAATGATCTCAAATGAATATGTCTGGTTGTAATTAGCTTGGAAAAATTAACTTTATGCATAAATCATGAAAATTAAATTTAAATATTTAAAGAGCCATGTTGTAGAAAAGGATTATTTTGGTTCTTTCTAGTTCCAGAAGTTAAAACTAATGCCACTATGTAGAATACTCTATGGACAGATGTTGATCTGTATATAAACAACTTAAAAGATATTTAGGTTGTTTATATCAAGATGAACTACTTAAGAGGTAGTGAGCACCCTGCCCCTAAGTCTTTTCAAACAAAGCATAAATTTCCACTTTTGAAACTTTTTCAGAAAAAAATCCTTTCCTGGTGTTGAATTTAAGCCCAAATATCCAATGTCCCTCTGTTTTTTCATGACTTTGGTCTATACATGATAGGAGCATGAAGAGGAATGTACATTTCTAGCAACCTTATTTATCAACTAATATTCACTAGATATATGAGTTCAGGCACATTGCTTTACTTCAGTTTCTTCACCCATGAAATGGAGATATTAATAGTATTTGCCTCAGGATTGTTGTAAAGATGAAATGACTTGATGTATGTAAAGCCTGCTAAGCTTCCAATACTTTTGTTGTTATTATTACTATAGACAACCAAGTTAAAGGTCTGTGATCTACCTGTCCTAGGAAACTATGTCCTTACTATGAAGCTCTGGTTTTCATATGACTTCCATTCTCTGTTGATATTAGAAAATTCCTTGTAATGGTAAAAAGTTTCTTAAAATTTGGTTACCAAAAATCTGAACATATTTTCTGCTTGTTTCAAAATGGTCCTCATACTATTTGGCTAATTATTTAAAATTCCCTATTGCTGAAAAAGTAGGAACATTTATTAAATATAATAAATACATTGGAGCTCCTGGAAATATATGAGCCAAGATAGAGTGATGCACTCTGGCTTATTATAGATGTGTATAAGTTGTGTTTTGGTTTTATTTAGTTTTGTTTTGCTTGACTAGCTGTGGGATATCCTTCAGCAACCACATTAAAAGTATTTCACCTTGTGGTGCTGCCAAAGGAGTCATTAATTTTTCAGTCTGAACGTGTGACTTGTGCAATAGATGAATGAGAACCAAATGAATGGCATATGACTTGCTTGGTCCTTTTTTGTTCTGCTGCACACTTCTGTTTCATTAAGACTGGCTCTCCAGAGACATTAAGTACAGCTTTTCTGAAAGTGATACTTTGGTGAAGGCCTTTTCATTATTATGAAGTTATCTGACAAGAACAAATAACTGCTATAAAATTTTAATAGGTAAAAGAAATGTCTCTATATAAGTGTAACACTGTCAGAATCCTGTTTTGTTGTTTACTGGAGTAAGTGAGAGGAGCAGGAAACAAAAAGAAAAGAAAAATCATGAGACTTGTAGAGCCAGCAATGACTCATAAAAGCTGAATTGCTTAAATCTCTTTCAAATGAAATCATACTGTGGTCTTACTATCCTGGAGTAGCAGTGAATGTTTGAAGTCTTTCCTGATTAACACACATTTTTTAACCTGTTTAGGTTATTTCTTTGTTCAACTTTGTTTGTCTAAATTCAGCTGGAAAAGGACTGAATTCAGATAATCAGCTTTGTTTGTCTAAATAAGGCACAATCACTGGTGCTACTAAATTCACCTTTCAGTGGGTTGGGGTGGAGCGGTTGCTTACAAAGAAGCTTTATGACAGCTTGTTGTGTTGATATAAACAGAAAACAGATGGAAACTCCTGAGAAAATTGGACCCAGGTGGATATTTAAATGAAAATTTCATGTTGAACCATTTAAAAATTTTTTAGTTCAAATTCAGGGTAATAAGCAAAATTATACCAGCTAGGAAACCATTATAAACCTACAAAATGACTTAGTGTTCTTTCTTGGACATATCTCCCCTAGTGGTTTCCAGAACTCTGCTCTCTTGGTGTGTCTCTTAGTTCTCTGCAGGTTCTGTTTCAAGCTCATTTGCTGGCTCCTTTTCCTTTTACCTTACATGGCATTTCCCTCCAAATCACACCCTACATCATATCATAGTTTCACTCTGTCTACGTGATCTTCTTGAATGACGAATCTTCAAATAAAACATTATATAGAAATCCAAACTATAAAAAGAAACAAGAACAGAGTTGCACTGGTAAATGAGGTGACCCCATAAACTTTGATGTAAACAATTCTAGGACTCCATGGAACACCATTGAAAACTGGTTGTCAGTCCTCATGGCTTCACTTATCATTTATACCTACATGTCACACAAATCTGGGTTACTGGTCCAATCTTCTTTCTAAAATTCTCATTTCATTTGTTCACCTGCAAACTGGGAATCTTTTCCTAAACATCCTGCCACAATTGTCTTTCTAAACCACAAATCAGATGATGTTTTTGTTTTTTTGCTTATGGACTTCCATGGTTTTAGTGTACAAAGTAAAGTCTAAACTCCTTAGCATGATATTGAAGGGCCCACAGAATCTAGCCTTATTCCATTTAGCCTCATCTCTTAGCAATTTCTCTGCCTACTCTGCTTTATACACCACTACAGCATTTCTCACAGAGTGATGCTTTGGTGAAGGCCTTATCATTGTTATGAAAGTATCTGACAAGAACAAATAACCACTATAAAAATTTAAGAGGTACAATAAATGTTCCATATAATATAACTTACTGTCAGAATCCTTTTTTCTTTACATTGTTAGTGCATCAGAATCTACTTTTTAGAATTAGTATATATAGATCCATTCTCCTCATTCGTGTTCCACCTAGAATGATAACTCTCAACTCTACTGTGTGTTAAAATATATTTACCTTTTAAGATTATGTTCAAAAATCACCTGCTTTCTGAAACTTCATTTCCTGCTTGCTGTCACCCAGAATTGTGTTTATTGTGTGTGTGTGTTCTTTTTTAATCTATTGAACTGGAAATTTGTTCTGAATTATCTACTCTGTTTTATACAGGCTTAAAACATAATTTTCAAAAAAGGTTAACATATATTCATTTTAAAGACCTTTGAAATGTGTTGAGTAAATTTTTACTTAGTCTGTGCATCACTGGGACAACTTGTAAAGTTTCAGTTTTCTTTTTTAATCATCTGGTGGTTTGCATCTCTAGGAGGTAGGACTCTGCGGTTGATACAGACCAAAATAGAAGATGCTGGCCAATATACTTGTATCATAAGGAATGCAGCTGGAGAAGAAAGAAAAATCTTTGGACTTTCAGTATTAGGTACTTGTATAATTTGCAATATCTAGAAAAGATTCTAACTGGCTAAAATCCATTGTAGAAGCAGAGTTGAAATTTATTTATACCTTGATCCATGCCCATGTGTTCTTTGGCCCCTGAACTGTCATACTTGACAAGAATTCAATGTTAAAATGATTTGGAGGCGATTGATGTGATTGAAATAGCTGAAATGCCATGTCTTGCTGGTTCATGATTGTTCAGCAATATTCTGAAATGCTGTGCGTGATTATCAGAATTATAGGAGAAATAAGTATCTAATAAATGTTCTTACTCATTGATTTATTGACAAATTTTTATCCAGACCTTGTGAATTATATCATAATATTGGTTATAATTGTATTCATGGCATATACCATTATTATATATCTTAAAATTAGAATGATATTATGACATTATGGTATTAAATAATAAATGAGAATTTGGGGGGTTTGTTTTTAAGGTTATAGCTTAATAAAAATATAAATAGCAATGCCTATATAATAGCATCCTGCTGTTAGTTTCGTGACGTACTTTTCCCATTTTTTTAGTACCACCTCGCATTGTAAGTGAGAATATATTGGAAGACTTAAAAGTAAAGGAGAAACAGAGTATTACACTGACTTGTGAAGTAACAGGTAAGAGGCTCAGCTCCTATGTTTGTGCTGCTTCCTCACTCGATGATTATTTATTGCCTCCGCTGTAGATCTTAATTAGTTGGGAATAAGTTAAACTAAATACCAACAGCATTTGAAATTGAATTCTAGTCCAGTATAGCTGGTAGAAATGGAGGAGAAAAACCACTCAGATTCTGTGGAGATAAAAATCAAATGACCATGCTGTTCTGCTCTTTCAATTCAGTAAATAATACTTTTTCTTTATTCTGCTTTTACTTACATGTAGGTATTTTCCTACCCCACCTCCTCTTAATTTCTCTTTCCTTCCCTTAAATTCTCTTTCCTTTCCTTTTCCTTTTTACTTAAATTTCATTTCAAAGAAACAGGCAGGTGTTTGGGTAGAAAGATGGCATTATTGATGGGGATTACCCAGAGTATTACCCAGAAACATAGGTGTCCCATTTTCTTAACATACTTGCATATTACAAAGGGAATAGCCTTGGCAAAATAAAAATTCTAATTCTATTCTCACAATTTTTACCAGTGTATCAGTTTGTTGTTGTGTCTAATAAAAAACAGTCTTTTAAAGGACATTCTCAAGTCTGTATTTTTATTGTAGATGGTCTTATAGTTTTTTAAAAAACAAATCCAGTTTATTGATACATATTGTAGCAGTTTGATATTGTTTATGAATTCCAAAAATAGATATTGGATTGTGTTTGTAAACTGGTTTGTTCCTCTGGGCATATTAGATTACATTAGATTCAAAGGTTTCACTTTTACTTTATTAAATCAAGATTAGGGCTTTTATTTTTGACCACATCATTAGGGTGTGCTGAGTTGAGTCCCCACCCCCTTGGTGGGGATAAAACAGACTCTCACAGGGAAGTAAACACATGGAGAAGGAGAACACAGAGAGTTGAGTTTTTGATGCTGGAGGCCCGGGGAGAGAGCCAAGCCATTCGCCTGATAGTTTACAGCTGGACTTGTGGAAAGACCAGAACAGCTGAGCCTGGAAAGAGATGAGCCCCAGGAATAGAGATGAGACTTATGCCAGCCTGCAGCTGAGATCAGAAGCTGGGCCCACGGAGCCTTAAGAGGGAGAAGGAAGGCTGAACTCTTGCAGACATCATCGGCCATCTTGCATCAACACATGGCAACAGACTTTGGGTGAGAACGTACCTTTTATGGTACCTGAGTTGGACTCTTCAGGGCCTTGTGACTGTAAGCTTCTACCCCAAATAAATACTCTTTATAAGAGCCAACAGAGTTCTGGTACTTTGCATCAGCATCCCTTTGGATGACTAATACACATATTAATAACGCATAAATTAATTCAAAGTATACAATCAATGGTATTCAGTATAATCACATAGTTGTATATTCATCACTTCAATCATTTTTAAAACATTTTCATTATTCCAGTAATAATATAAACAAACCAAACAAACAAACAAACAAAACTTATCACCTCTTATTCTCTCTATGCTTTCTGGTCTTGTAGTTTTGAAGGAAAAACAAGAGTAGCTTATAACATTTTCTGGGAAGCCGGAGTTTTAAAGGAAGCCAGATGAGTTTATTATACTGTTTACATACTTTGCATATGCAATGAATTTAAGGAGGCAAAGAAATGTTTCATTTTTAAGAGAGGCACACAGAAAGAATGTGTCATATACTGTTACTTAACCTGTTAATTTTTTTTCTAGAAATGATGTTGTAATTCATAACTGCTACATAGAGACCAGTTCCTTAAATTATACAGCATCCTTACGTCAAGCCTTTATTTTAATTTATTATCATCCTAGCCCTCTTTTCTAATAGAACTTGCTTTTTTGGTTTCTAAAATTTGAAAAACTATTTGAACAATTTGAAACTTAGTCTTTTTTTTTTTAATTTAAGACCTTTATTAACAGCTGCTTGCAGTTGACTTTTTTGAAAAACCAAGTTGTAAACTTTTATTACAAATTAAAAATGAGGTTCTTAAAAATCTCAACTTGATCAGATATGAAACAATTAAAAAAGCCTTTAAAGGTGTATTGACAAAAAACAGGCTTTTTAAAAAACACTTTTGTCATTACCAAAAAGAGACCCCTTTAGGTAAAAATAATAAAAACTCCATGCTGCATAGATAATGCAGATAGTTCTAGTTATCTGGTCAACCGGCAAAAAAAGCAAGCACTTAGTCTTCAGCTCTAATCATTTGTTAATGTCTTATTGCTGGAATTTCATATTCATTTCTTCTAAACGGGGTGATGGTAGAGATGGTAAGCCTGCATTTACTCAACCCCACCCTGATCAGCCTCGGGGGTGGTTGAATTTTCAGCTGTTGGATCAGCTGCTTTTGTCTCTTTGCCACCTTGTGATTTAGGGTTTTCTAGGCATCTGCGTCTGTAATTGAAATTATGGCGATACAGATGTTGAGGTGGCTGCTGACCTTGGGTCTCATCTCCTTAATTTTCCTTATCTTCACTCCCATCCTCTCTCCATTGTCTTTGGCAAGGGGGCCCCCTGCAGAATCGTGGTCTGTAACCCCAATACATATTCTGTCTCACTGGTCTGCCTTGTTCTCCTGCACCCTGATTGTCAGCACCCTACATCACTTCTTGCCCTGGAGTGTTGGAATACTGTGGTCAACGCCCATAGGGTCTCTGCATATAGTAAAATGGGAATCCTCTCCTGCGGTAGGGCCAGCATTGTTGGGCCAGGCCTTCGGGAGCACATTCTGATCCCTTGTTCTTTTCCCCACTTTCACTATTCTGGTAATTTTCCCTGTAATTGCGTGGTGGATAACGTCTAAAATGGTTAGGTCCGCTGCATATTTCCTGCCTTGCCCTGGAACTCCGCCAGGGCCTGGGACGTTTGCTGCCTCTGCCCCCTCTTCTCCTTCGACGTCAAACTCCACAGTCTCTCCATCTCCTACACCGTGGAGGTACTTCCTGGGGTTATTCTTCTTTGTGGCAATCTGGAATACAAACTCATCTTCCTTGGTGTTATTCCTGTTGATGAAACCGTATCCGTTTCTTACGTTGAACCATTTTACTGTTCCCAAAACCTTCGTTATGATGACCTTGTCCCCTCGGCAGGCACCACCGATGTGAGGTCGCCGGGGGTCGCCGCTCCCTGCGCCGCTGCCCGTGGCGCGGGCTTGGTGTCCCCAGCGCTGAGGGCGGCTGCTGGCTCTCGGCCTCGCGGCTCAGGGGTGTGGCGATGGTGACTGGGGCCGGCGGCAAGGGCTGCTCAGGCCCTCTGGGGCCGGCTCTCTGCTCCCGCTACCCATTGAACCTGAAACTTGGTCTTTAATATAAGTGATACTGAAAAATGTAAGAGATCTTTTTCCCTATAGGCTGTACATATTGAAAGAATAGTTCGTATGTTTCTATATCTGCCTATGCGTCTATCTATGCTAGAAATTCTGGCATAAACTCAAAATATATACGTTGTTGAATTGTTTAATTAAAAGTTTTGTGTTTTTTTTTTTACAGAGTTTTGCTCAAACAAATGAAATATTCTTTAAAAATTTAATGTGAATGCAAAAGTATTCATGATCATCTTAAAAATGCATGCTCTGTTCTTTTTCAAGTATACCATTACTAAAACTTCTTAATTATAAGAATCTAAGATATAGTAAAAATTTAGTCAAACACAAAGACCAATTTAGAACCATTTCACTCATAGACAAAAATAATCTACATATGAAAGTGATTGGTAATCTTTGTGTACTTCTTAAAATTGTTGCCTAATTGTTTTAGTTTCCTAGACTGCTCTAGCAAAGACCATGAAATGGTTTGGCTTAAACAATGGACATTTATAAGCTGACAGTTTTGAGGCTGGGAAAATGTCCAAATCAAGGCATCATCAAGGCAGTGCTTTCTGCCAGAAGACCTGCTGCCAGTGATATTTGGCTCCTCTGCCACATGGCAAGGCACATGGCAGCATCTGTGGTCTCTCCCTTCTCTTCCAGTTTTTGTTGATTTCAGTTTCTTGTTTCTGTGGCTTTCTCTCTCTCTGTCCAAATTTCATTCTCTTATAAAGGACTCCAGTAAGAGGATTAAGACCCATCCTGAATGAGATGGGTCATACCATAACTGAAGAAACCTCATCAAAAGGTTCTACTTACAATTGGTCCACATCCAGAGGAATGGATTAGATTTAAGTACATGTTTTTCTGGGGTGCAAACAGTTTCAAACCACCACAATAATTATTATTATTAAAAAAGAAGTCATTTTGCAAATTTATTTTAAAATGAACAGTTACTACATTATATTGGAAGTGAGCAATTTAAAAAGAAAAATGAGTGAAAACATCCTCTTTCTTTCAGGGTTCATCAATTGTAGGCATAAAATTTGTAGCCAACTCTCAGAAATGACTTTTTCTTACAGGGAATCCAGTGCCAGAAATAACATGGCACAAAGATGGGCAACTTCTCCAAGAAGATGAGGGCCACCACATTATGTCTGGTGGCCGTTTTCTTCAAATTGCCAATGCCCAAGTGTCACACACTGGGAGATATACATGTTTGGCTTCTAATACAGCTGGTGACAAGAGCAAAAGTTTTAGTCTTAATGTGCTCGGTAAGTGCAAGCATTGCTTCAAAAATCTTGAGGATTTTTGAATCTACAGAGGTCTTGTAGGCTAAATTCTCTTCTTTTCTTTCTCTGTGTACTTAATGTTTCTACCATAGAATGTCCTTACTTAAGGAGAACCAGAACTTGTATGCATTAGTTTTTTCTTTCAGTTATTAATAGTTCATTCATTACATATGCAATACATACTATGTCCCAGAAACTGTGTTTTGTGCTGGGGACATAACTGTGAACAAGATAGATATTAAGTAAGCAGTACTAAAAGAATAAAGGGGGAAGTGGATGTAGCTCAAATTGTTGAGCACCTGCTTCCCAAGGGAGGTCCTGTTACCTCCCCAAAACAAAACAAACAAACAAACAAATGAAAAAATCAACTTTCATTGGGGAGTGGATGTAGCTCAATGGTTGAACACCTGCTTCTCAGGTATGAGGTCCTGGGTTCAATCTCTGGTACCTCCTTAAAAAAAAGAAAAAAAAAAAAAGAATAAAGGAGTGCTGGTCAAAGAGAAGCAGATAAGTAGTGAATGGGACTCAAGCCAATATTTTGGATCCTTCCTTTGTGGTGCTCTGCCGATATTTGTAATTGTCTATATTATAGCCTTTATGGACCAGGAGTGAAATAGCTGAGTATATTGGTACATTCAGTTCTTGCAGCATCAAAGTTAAGCTTATGTCTCGAGGATGACAAAATAGTTTCTTAATTGCAGTTCATGTTTTGAAATTTAAAATGTACTACCCTCATGTATTTTACTTAATTACTAATGTCAAAATACTTTTCATTCTACTAAAACCAGCTAACCTACCTATATTTGAGTTCCTACCCACATTTTTGCAGAGGGTTTTGGTAGTTTTTGCTTAGTCTATGGAGAGTACATAGGACTCCCGTACCTAGGAACCACCCACACAGAGCACAGCCCTCAGGTAGCTGACAGTCTAATTGGAGAGAAGTGGTGATGTATATGTAAGAAAAGTTAAATCACAATACTATATAATGTATAAATGAGTGCTAAATGAATAATATTTAGAAATAATAATTGTGTAAGTCCATAAACTCCCCAAGGGCAGAACCCTGTTTTCTTTGTATTAGATTTAGCCCTAGCACCTAACACATAGCATTAAATGACAGAATACATGGATAATATGATTGCGATTTTGTGAGTTGTTACCAACAAACATGCATATTATCCTGTACACCCAGTCAGTATACAAAAGGCAAATGTCCAGTCCTGGATTACCTCTCTTCTCTAGCTCATCCCTCTCCTAGAGTTCTAAATTCCTCATGGCTTATTCCTCCCACCACTGTCATCTCCCAATACTGACCCATCTTCAAATCCTGTCCTCTGTGCTCCCTGGAAACCTGATTTAAAACTCTCCTCAGCTCATTGCTTTAATTGAAATCTGACCCTTTCTAGAAACATTATTTTTCCTGGGACCCTCTCCAGTTGAGCCCTATTGCTAAACCCAATGAATATTTTCATAGTCTCTTAATATTTTGGACATTATTGATCACTTTCTCCTTGACAGTGTTCTTTCCTGGTTATCCTTGCCCTCATTTGGTTGCTCCTTTTCTCTGTTCTTTATCATCTCTCATATGATCCAGCTCTTAAATACTAGGGCCCCTACTATTCTGTCCTTACTCTACTGCTCATATTCTCTTCAAATTATAACCTTCATTCCCAGAAGTTTAATTATCACCTCGTATCAACTGGTGACTTAAAATCCCTATCTGTAGCACAAGATTTTTCTCCCAACGTTCAGATTCCTCTGTAAAACTGTTTGTTGGACATACCTACCCAGAATTCTCATGGGCACTCAAAATTCATGATATGCAGAACTGAATAAACTACCTTCCCCTACTAAATGAGCAAACCATGCTGTGTTTTCTAATTTTGATGCCTCACTGCATTTAAACTAGGTTCCTTAGCAAAAAAGCTAAAAGTTGTCTTTGACAACTTAGCCCCCAGATTCTATCAAATCTTATTAATTGACCTACTTCCTAAATATTTCTTAAATTACTCCCTCCTCCTTATGCCTTCCTTCAGTGCTCTAGTTCAGTCCTTCATTATGAATGTACCTGCTCCTAACTGGTATCTTTTCTTCCAATATTGGAACCATTAAGTCCGTCCCTGTTTTCTCCTCACTGTTTTCCTCTCCTCTGCCTACAGTACCCTCTGTCTTCTTCCTAGTCTCCCTTCTTTCACCTGCTAGCTACCACTAATTTTTGAAATCTCACTTTGAACATCGCTGCTTTAGGAGACCTTCTCTGATGAGAGTCCTCATCCTCCACTCCCCAGATTGGTGAATGCCATGCCTCCATATGCCCTGCACTAAAATCCCCATTATTTGTTTATGTGCTATCCCCTCTATTACTCTGTGAGCTTTTAGAGGGCTCTCATTCCTTTTGTGTAGAACAAGAATGTTTATCAATTGTTTTCTGTAGCTGTGAGAAAATGGAATCACATCAATAGATACAATAGAGATTTAGAAATGCACAAATAGAGAAAGTTCTAAGTGTATCTCTTTCATCAAATTTTAAATCTTTTTCAGTATCTCCTACAATTGCTGGTGTAGACAGTGATAGCAGTCCTGAAGATGTCACTGTTATCCTTAACAGCCCCACATCTTTGGTCTGTGAAGCTTACTCATATCCTCCAGCTACTATTACCTGGTTTAAGGATGGCGCCCCTTTAGAATCTAACCAAAATATTCGGATTCTTCCAGGTAATTGGTTAACTTCAGATTCACAAGATGCATTTGCTTCATCTTTTATTGTACAAAAGCAGAATCATTAGTTATTTTTTATGAAAAATGTTTTTTGTATTATGTTTTATTGATACTTTAATTTTTAATTATTTGCATATGTCTTGTGATCTAAGGTACCTAATTATTTTTGAAAGAGTAGTATAATACCTAAATAAAAGATAAAACATAAATACCACAGTGTAAGAAATTGCTGGTAAAGAGTGTAAATTAATTTCTTGTTGAATTGAACCTTGAAGGATTGTTAGTGTTTTGGATAGAGTTTATTTATTCCTCCCAAATACCTGGCACTTTGAAAATAGAAAGGATTAAAATGTGTGATCACTGGATTTATCTGATCTAATGTGGAAGAAACTTACTGTCTAATGTGGAAGAGAGATAATGTGTGTGAAAAGTTAATTAGCAACATGAATCTGTGAATAATCACAGAGTATTAATAATCATGGAATATTATAAATGGAATAGTGGCAAGTTTTATTATAATTCAAAAGAAAGAATGGTGACTATGGCCTAAAGAGCTCAAGAAAAGCTTTGTTGCAAAGTCAGAACTTGAAACGGGCTTTAGAGGAAGTTATAGAATTTAGTTGGTTAGAAATGAGTTAAGAGAAGTTTTAGATCCATCAGCAGGACCAGTGTATGGAAGGTACAATGTGAAAATGGCTTAGCCATGTCCAAGTAATAATAAGTAGACTTCCTCCCAATTGAGTATGAGTCATGTTGTGAATGCCTGGATTAAAGAGTTTTGACTTAATACTTTATTCAATTGGGAACCACTGAAGACTTTTAAAGAGGAAAATAGCATAATAAAAACTGTATTTAGTATGGTTAATCTTACTGATTTGCCAGATTAATGAGAGGAGGAAGTGATTAAGGCAGAAGACCTGTTTGTGAAGGGAGTGAAATAAGGGCCTTAGTTTGAGTGGTGTATAGAGGCCTGAGGGGGACAGAATTGGGCCTAAGAGTCATTACCACAGAGGAACACTGAAGACTTATTGATTGCCATCACACACCTTGCAGTGCCCACCAATATTACAATTTGTCTTATGTCAAATGTTTATCACAGAATTGGCATAAATAAGAAGAAATATGTTCATAACAGGAACTAAAGCTGTGGTGATTTGTATGTACTCTGCTGCCATTGTGATTTCAGAAATGCTCTGATGTTCCATGATTTTTCAGGAGGTAGGACCCTGCAGATCCTAAATGCACAGGAGGACAATGCTGGGAGATACTCTTGTGTAGCTACTAATGAGGCTGGGGAAATGATAAAGCATTATGAAGTGAAGGTCTACAGTAAGTTCTGAATAACACTGTGTTTTCATATCTTCCCCAATTTTTCTAATTTTTTTCAATCCTGTTTTTTATTATGGGTTCATAAATATTTATGCTCATAATTAAAGATTGTTGTTTATGCAGTTTACTTCATTAAGAATGGTAGTTGAATTAAACATTGTACCCATGACCTCAATTACTTAAAGGTGTCGAGATCCTATTCAATCTCCTTACTAACCTCTTGTTGGAAAACTGGTCAGTGGTACTTTCTAAGTTTCCCTATTTTTCCTTTCTGAATTACCCTTTGGGCTTAGTTATAGTTCCTTCATCAACAAAACTTGTTCAAATGCTCTAATCAACAGCCCCAAGATGAGTTCATCAGAGATGATGAGTTGTTCCAATGTACATTAACCTATAAACACAAGCCAAAGCTAGTACTACCATTAATAGGACCTACATTTCAGTGGGTTTTGTGTGTGTGTGTGTGTGTGTGTGTTTCATAAGGAATGTATATCTTTCTGATTGTTTTTTTGTTTGTTTGTTTGTTTTTGTTCTTTGACTCAGTCCTTTGATAACCAATATTTATGCCCTTTATGTGTCATGCTAAGACTGTGTCTGTGGAGCTAACTGTTCTGTGAAGCCGCCTTCAGCTTAATTGACAGTATTATAATGATGAAAGGAGACAGATATTTTCCTTCACATTCTGTATCTCCTTTTTTATAAGATGCTAATTTAGGTCCTTTATGAAAGCAGAGCAAATGAAATGCCTCTACTACAGCCTTATTGTGTTTGTTAATTGAACCTTAGTTTGTTGAGAAAAATAATGTCTACCTTTTTAATATTCATTTTTATGCAGTTCCACCCATAATCAATAAAGGAGAACTCTTGGGGCCAGGTCTTTCTCCTAAAGAAGTGAAGATCAAAGTAAACAACACCCTAACCTTGGAATGTGAAGCCTATGCACTTCCTTCTGCTTCCCTCAGCTGGTACAAGGATGGACAGGCCAGTCACATTTTTTTTTCTTTCATTTGCTTTTGGTTTCTTAAAGACTAAAATGGTCAATTAAAAAAAAATACAAAAACATACACTGTGTCTCAGAGAATTAATGTGGCCTTCAAAACTAGCACAGTCCCATGCAGATAGAATTTAGAACTGGAAACAAACAAATAAAAAAAAAACAACCGAACTATGGTAAACAATTTTAGTGTCATCCCTTCATTGAAAAGTTTGTCAGATTGTTCCAGTGTACGTTAGCAGTTGTCTATTAAAATCTGGCCACCTTCCCACTGGAGAAGTTAGGGGAACAGCTTCTCTGTCTCCTGTAAATAAGTTAACTGTGGAGAAGAACCACAAAAACCATGCAAAATCATATTAGAATGATAGGTGCAACATGAGTACTGAATTTATTCAGAACTCTCTACAAATATTGTTAACTCTTTTACAAAAAAGGTAATATTTTTCATATTCCAAGTTGAAGAAAAAGCTAAAGGACGTGATTAAATGCCCAATACAATTAACTGGTAAGAATGCAAAACTTCAAATTAAGGGAAGAGCCTTTGGTTCTGCTTGCTGACTTTCAGACCACACACCCTTATTTTTCATTCAACTGATTTTCTTCTCTGCATGCTTTAAAGACATATGTGCTAGTGTTTTTAGACCAAAAATAGATTTTTTTTTACTGCTGTTAACACTGTGCTTAGTACAGATGTAAAATAGCTAAGCTGCTGTTTGTCCTGTTTTACACATAATCAACCAAATGGTCAGTTAAATTCCAGTTGTAGAAGTTCAGTTCTTAGTTATGATTTAAATGTAGGAAAGATATAGCTTTATTTCTTTTCAAATCCCAGATGGCTTTTGCAATACTGGCAGCTAGAAAAAAAAGTCATCTCTTATAAAATAAGCAAGTTTCATCTGGAAGCCATTGCAAAAAGAAAAATATGGAACTCCCACCATGTTCTGTTTACAGTTTCTTTCTAACTACAAGCACACTTTATGGTACAATATCAATTATATATAAATTTTTTCGGAAACAAATTTTTTTTCTATGAAATCGTATTATTTTATTCTTAATTTTCTCTAAACCTTTTCATTTCTTGTAGCTACTATATAGCCACACACAAACACATATACACATAAAGACTGGATAAAGACTGGAATTGCATTAGGAATGAGGCAGTTTTTGTTTTGATTTTTAATTTCATAATGAACAGTTAAATTACAGTTTCAAATCCGGACTCTGAAATTGATCCGATTATGATGCTCTAGTTAAATTACTGTTTTTACCTGGGTTTGGGATTGGTCCTCTAGTATATATACAAAAAAATGCTGCTTTTTGTTTATTTTCCATATCCTTTCTTCTATTATTTCACTCTTCGGATAAGCAACACTGCTTGAGTGAAGCAGAGAAAAACCACCGAAGATATTGGCTGTATTGGCCACAATGTTTTGATAGAATCATTAAGTTTATTTAGTCATAATCTGAAATGTTTTTTGACATAAGAAATTTTAATTATGCCATTTTACATAATTGATATGCTAATTAGTTTCATTCAATTCCAAAATATTTATTGAGCACCTACTGTTAGACAGATGCTGTTTTAGGTACTGTAAATATAACCATCAAGGAAACAGTCAAAAATCCCTGCCCATATGGAGTTTGCATTCTAGTTGGGGGAGACAAAAACTAAACTAGTTTATAATGTATAAACTATACAATATAAAATGTATAATGTGTCACGACGTTGTGAATGTATTTAACAGCACTGAAATATATATCTGAATGTGGATAAAACGGAAAATGTTAGGTTCACAAATGGTGAACCCTAATTTACATGGGCCATAGTTAATAGTAAAATTATTAAAAATATGCTTTCATCAGTTGTAACAAATATTCCATATCAATGCAAGGTGGTAACAATAGGGTGGTATATAAGAATAATGTATTTTATGCATGATTGTTCTGTAAACCTAGAACTTCTCTAATAAAGGGAAAAAAAGTAAAATATTCAAACCAGGGAAATCATATGGAAAAAACTCAATCAAGGAGGAGGGTAAGGAGTGTGAGAAGGGGTTTGCTATTTAAATAAGGAAGTCCTCACTGAAAAGGTATTTGAACAGAAACCTGAACAAATGGAAGGACAGAGAAAATAGCAAGGGCAAAGACTCAGGCATTTTGGCTGGAGTGCCCTAATCAAGGGGAACAAAGAAGATGCAAGCAGAAAATTTATGGAAGGACAGATCATACTTGCCTTGTAGACCAGTTATCTTTTATTCTGAATGTAATGGGAAGACACTGGAAAGTTTTTAACAGAAGAGTGACATCTAAGGTTTTAAAAGAATTACATTGGCTCTTCTGTTGGGGACAGAAAGAGAGAGTCCAGGTATAAAACTATTGCAATGATGTAGGTGCTGGGATTAGATGCAGAGTGTGAGTCACTGATGAAGCCAAGATTTTAGCTGAGGTTACTAGGAGAGTGGGTTTAGATAGAAAGAGGAGAGGTCCAAGGATTAAGCCCTGAGGTTCTTCTACATTTAGAGTCTGGGAAACAGGGAGTGTGGTGTCCCAAAAGACGTGGGCAAAAAAGTATTTCACATTGGAATCAAGTTAAACTGTGTGAAATGCCACTGATAGATCAGGTAAAATAAAAACAGAATTAACCAGTAAATTTAGTAGCATGGATCTCATTGATGACCTTGACAAAGTCATTTCGGTGAAGAAGAGGTTGTAAAAATCTGATTAGAGTGTATTCAAGAAAAGATTGAAGGAAAGAAATTGGAGATACCAAGTTTAGAAAACTCTTAAGGAATTTAGATGCAAAGGGGAGTAGAATAATGTGGCTAATAACTGGAGGTGTGTCGTTATCAAGAAAGAGTCCTATGAAGGGGGAAATTAATGTGTTGTATACAGACAAAAATCAGTGAAAAGAAATAAATTGATGATGACATAGATGAAAGAGAAGACGTTTGATGGAGGAATGTTCTTGAGTAGATTATGGGATGTTCAGAATGGGCAGAGACTGACTTTAACCAGTGTTTTAGGGTTTTGCCAGAGGAGTAAAATAAAGAGAGAGGAGACAAAGGAGTTAAGGATTTATACTAGGAGTGTTTCATCATGATAGATCCTTCTCTGGGTAAGGAGGGAATAGAGGTCATGATGAGGGAGAGAGGCAGTGAAAAGACTGCAGGTTCACTGAATCTTGGAGCTCCTCCCATGGGGTCAAAAATTTGTTGGCGTTCGGATGCTAGAGGAAGTAAGTTAAAAAATTAGAAGGTGGTGGCCAGAGAAACTGAGATTAGGAAGGGAGTGTGGTTACTGGTAATGATAAAGTGAGGGAATGACTCATACTGGGAGCTAAAATCTTCAACGAATGAAGGGAATTTAGTGTAAATGGAAATGTTTATATTCTGTTAAGCATAGACAATGTTATCAATAAAGCATCATAATAAAAATATCTGTAAGTTAATGTTCTATTAAGTATGGTAATAATTTTGAGAAAACATAAAATAAATATTTCAAGGTTAACATTTTCCGATTATGAAAAGATAATGATGTTTCTGGATAGACAATTGTCATTTTTCAGATCAACTCAAATTACCAAAGCCCCCAATCGTTCATAAAAAATGTCTAAAATTTTCTACAAAATCATCATGGAGATTTATTTTTTAATACCTACAGGATCAGCCAAAATATTTTTCCAACATGGATAAATGGATATCATTTCTAAGAACATATTTTTATCATAAATATATATAAATACACCACCCACCAATACCTAATACAACTGTAAACTATATCAGCTACAGTTTCCAATATATAAAAATATGATTACTCAAAAGCATTACATTTAATTTAATTTAATTATTGTCTTGAATATTTCACGTAAAATTTATTTCTATATTTTAAAGTCATAAAAGTATCGACTGCATAGTCTCAGAGAATTTATTAGAGTATTTAATGCTACCATTATTATAATTGAATCACAGCCCCTTAAATCAGATGATCATGTTAATATTGCTGCAAATGGACAGACACTCCAAATAAAGGAGGCTCAATTATCAGACACTGGAAGATATACTTGTGTAGCATCTAACATTGCAGGTGAAGATGAACTGGATTTCGATGTGAATATACAAGGTAATACTAATATGTTTATGTCAGATAATTTAAGTTTCATGTTCTATAAAAGCAGTGGAAAAGAATTTTGACTTGGTTTATTATTAATAGTTTTATTTTTCTGTTTACAATAATATAAATTCATTACTGGAAATTTGATCACAAGAAATTGACAAAAATAAATTGCCCCCTCATTCAGGATTAATCTCTTTTACCAATTTTATCTGTTTCCTTCTGATATTTTAAAATATATACTTCATTTTTCAAAATTGGAATCACACAATGCATGTTTCTTTGTTATGTTAGCTTTCCCTAACAGTGTATCGTGAAGATTTTTACAACCATTAAACATGGAAGTCAGGAATGTGGTGAAGTACAGGATACAGTAGTCAGATTTGTAATTGAATAATGATTCAGGTTCTTAAAAGCTATATGACTTGGGCAAGTTACCTAAAACATTTTACATCTCAGTTTCCTCACTTTTAAAATAATGCCTTATGGAAATTGCCGTTAATAGTAAATGACATAAAGTATGTGACGCTCCTAGCAAAATGCTTAAGAAATGATACTTGCTATTATTGTTGATATTGCTACTCTTGAAGTTACTATTCAACATGATTTTTAATAACCATACCTGTTTCATCAGCTGAATATACAAGTATTTCTTTTACCAGATTCCTGTTGTTGAATGTTTCCAAGATTTCATTAATTACAAACAATGTTTTACTGAACATCTTTATACATAAAACTTTTGCACATCTTTGGTGTTTTTTCCATAATAAGTTCCTAATAGTGGAAACTGTCAGTCAAATGTTAAGCATCTTTTTAGTGTCTTTAACTTACAGGCAAGTTGCCTGCTAGAAAAGTTGTACTTGTGCCCCAGAAAAGTATGAGACTGTCCCATTATGTTTGTTAGTGGGGTTGTTAATCCTGATTGTATAACTTCTTTAGTCTACTTAGTAAGACAAATCAATTAAGCCAGAATTGTTTTAATGATGCCTCAAAATGAGATTTTTACTGCTATGATCATATTATTTAGCCATCCTTATTTTAATAGGGCTTCCCTGAGAGTGGCTCCTTTATCTTGTAAGAATCAGAGCCTTTTTACAGAGAGATCAAAGCCTCCCTGTAAAA
>JAQZBX010006642.1:0-30470 GCA_029593785.1 Cabassous unicinctus | reverse complement strand
AACGGATTGACACTGGCATTTACTTGTGACCAAAATGTAATGTCTTTCCTCCATAGTTCCTCCAAGTTTTCAGAAACTCTGGGAAATAGGAAACATGCTGGATACAGGCAGAAGTGGTGAAACTAAAGATGTAATCATCAACAATCCCATTTCACTTTACTGTGAGACAAATGCTGCTCCTCCTCCTACTCTGACATGGTACAAAGATGGCCATCCTCTAACCTCAAGTGATAGAGTACTGATTTTACCAGGTAAAGATTGCTAAGAACAAGGTGAAGATTGAATTCTCTGCAAAATGTGTTTCTTTTAATTTATTAATGTAATCAAATGGGTTTCTTACCTATGAAGTTAACTGACATTTAGGCTCCTGAATGTCAATGGTGTCCATGTACCTTTGGCTGAGAATTATATGATAGGAGAGAACACCCTAGTTAACTTCTCAGATCTACTACAGATCACTCTATCGACTTAAGAAAATCCCTTGGCTTCCTTGTGCCTCCGTTTCTTTAACAGTGAGATGAGATCATCAGTTTGGTATCTATACATTATAAATGATAAATTCTAAAATACATTTACAAATAGTTGCCATTTAGTTTATTTAATGCATTTATTCTAAATAAATAGTAAAGAATATTACTTTCAAATATTTTAGTTACTACATGGTTTTTGATGAAAAAGATTTAAATTGTGAAATAACAATATTTTCAAGGCTTAGATTTCATTTTAACAAACATTAAAATACACAGAGCTTACCAAAACTCATCCAATTGTACACTTAAGGTCATTACATTTTACTTTTTATAAATTTTGCCTATATTAAATAAATGAATATCTTGAAAAATTTTTAAAAATGATAAAGGAGACAAAAGAGAAATGACAATTAAATATAATAAGTGATCCTGAAATGCATTTGGGACAGGGGAAAATTAGCTAAAATACATTATTGTAACAATGACAATGCCTGAATATGGACTATGGATTTAATAATAGTATTTTATTGATTTTAAATTTCCTGATTTTGATCATTGTACTCTGGTTATGTAATAAATATTACTTGTGCATGTGAAATACACATTATGGAAATTTAAGGGAAAAGGGGTACCAGGTCTCCAATTTACTATCAAATGGTTCAGAAAAAAATTATATGATATGAGACAGAGATAAAGCAAATGGAGTGAAATATAAAGAACTGGTGAATGTGAATGAAAAATTTTTATACACTTCTTGCAACTTTTTACTAAGCTTAAAATTATATCAACATAAAAAGTTAAGAAAATACACAGAGTTAACTTTCAAAATTGTACATATAAGAGTATACTTTACACCTTCTATATTCCTAGAGTTTACTTTCTCAAAACAGTAAACTCATAGCAAATACATTTAAACTTCTATCAAATGTGCTCAAAACTGTAAAAGCAAGAAAGTCACTGCAGAGTAATATAGAACATAAAGAATTGCACAGAGTAACATTCTCCCTCCAGGAAAATCTATACTAGCTATTCATTTCTTAGGAGATCCAATCCATAAATTTGATCTTTTTTTTTTTTTTAATAATGCTGTGTTTACTATAAAAGTGTTATCTAGGGTTACAACTGTACCATTGGTTGAAGTAGAACCCTTGAAAGAAAATATAAGGAAATCATCAGACCTAAAAATTATATCTCTCTTTGTGACCTATGTTCACACTAAGATTTAGAGAAGTAAACACATTAGGCTATATTTTCAGGAGGTCGAGTGTTGCAGATACCCCGAACTAAAGTAGAAGATGCTGGGAGATATACATGTGTGGCTGTGAATGAGGCTGGAGAAGATTCCCTTCAGTATGATGTCCGTGTACTCTGTGAGTTTGTTTTCTTTTGTTTATTATTCATTCTTTTTTTATGAAAATTTTTTGATTTTTTTAAAAGAAGCTTTAGATTACAAAAATGTTACATAAAAATTATAGGGGATTCCCATATATACCTCCTCCCACACACACACTTTCCCACATTAACAACATCCTTCATTGGAGTGGTACATTTGTTTCAATTGATGAACACATATTGAAGCATTGTTACTAACCATGGACTATAGTTTACATTATACTTTACACTCTATCCTGCACAATTTTGTAGGTTATGACAAAATATATAATGGCCTGTATCCGTCATTCAATGTCATGCAGGACAATGTCCAGAAAGTGCCCCCATATTACAACTATTCTTCCCCCTCCTACCCTTCAGAACCTCTGGTGGCCACTGCCTTTATATCAATGATAAAAGGTTTTCCATTGCTGGAATAATAATGTCTATAATAGAATAATAATCAGTCTACTTAGTCCATTGCTCATTCCCCAATGTTGAGGATTTTGGGATGGTGATGCCCATTCTACTTCTGTTTGAGAGGGGGCTTAGATCCCATGGGGCAGATGGATGAAACTATCTTGCTTGCAGTTACACTCTCTGATCCTTGGGATGTGCATTATCCATCATCATCTCCTTGTTAGTTGTCCTGAGTGAGTCCATTAAACTGGAGAGTAGGTGTTAAAACTCTGCTGAGATTCAGGGCTCAACTGCCACATGGATAGACCAAAGGTTAAAGTCTCTGGGGCATATTATTAACAAGTATAGTACTAATTATAGATTCAAGTAAAAGGGGCAGAAGAATCATGTTTAGGGCAACTGTAAATGAGTCTAATTCTGTTACACTGGGGAGCATAAATTTTAAAGTAAGGCCCACTGATAGGGTACTGAACTCCTGAGCTTGTCTGCCCTGCTTAAAATGTCTAGATGTCTCTAGAACCCTCAGGAGCTCTCTATCTGAGGCACTGTTTACTGTGGCAGTGAATGAGATCCTGCTGAGATGTGCGAAAGTGTAACCTCTGGAATGACCTCCCAACTCACTTTGAAATCTCTTGGCCATGAAAACTCATTTGTATTTACTATTTCCCCCTTTTGGTCAAGATCTTTTTCCAGATGCATTGGTAGTTGGCGCTTGGTAATAATCCCTCGATGCCAGGGAGGCTCATCCCTGGGAGTCATGTCCTATGCCAGGGGAACGCTAGTGCATTTATATGCTGAGTTTGGCTCTTAGAGAGAGGCCACATTTGAGCAACAAGGAGGCTTTCAGGAGGAAACTCTTAGACAGTATATAATACTAGGCTAGGTTTCAGTTTCACAAGAAAAGGTTCATAAGTACCATCATCAATATCAAGGGCCTGGCATAATAGTCTGTCTTCCTTTGCTAGGCATTGTCCTTCTACTTAGGGAATTCTTGCTGTCCTATTAGAGAATGTAGAGGACTCCCCAGGATGGGAATTCAATATTATTTTGATTATTATGTAGGTTTCCACTCACTGAGATAATGCCCCATGAACACTTGAACATATTCATATGCCTTTGAGGCATGGCCCAGGTGAACCCCTCCCCATGCATCCCCCCATCGCTGACACGCCTCATGAATTAGTCAGCCAAAGGGGTGCTGGTGCAAAATGCCAGAAATCTGTTGGCTTTTATAAAGAGTATTTATTTGGGGTAGAAGCTTACAGTTACCAGGCCATAAAGCATAAGTTACTTCCCTCACCAAAGTCTGTTGCCTCGTATTGGAGCAAGATGGTTGCTGACATCTGCAAGGGTTAAGCCTCCATCCTCCTTTTAAGGCTGCATGGTCCCAGCTTCTTCCAACATCAGCTGTAGGCTGGCATAAGTCCCATCTCTCTCCTGGAGCTCATTCCTCTCTGGACTTAGCTGCTCTGGTCTCTCCTCAAGGTCAGCTGTAGACTATCAGGCTCACTCTCTTCCCAAGGTCTCTGCTGTGTCTATGGAGCCGTCTCTATTCCTTGTGTTCTTCTCCTGTGTGTTTACTTCCTGGGGCTCCATCTGAAAACTCCAACTAACTCCTCTGTCGTTTAGTTAGCCCTACTGACATGGCCCAATCAAAGACTTAATCATAATTTAATAGAGTAAAAGTGAAACCTCTGAATCCAGTACAATCTGATATGCCCAGAGGAACAGACCAGTTTACAAACATAATTCAATATCTATTTTTGGAATTCATAAACAATACCAAACTGCTACACCATACCAGTGATCCTCCCCTGCCACAGTTGTGACCCTTCTGTTATCCAAAACCTCTCCAAAAATGAAACCAACAAAATAACCAAATAAAATTAATAAGAAAATGAAATAATAATAATAGCTTTTAAAATAACAAATAAAATACAAAAAAAATTTAATTTGAAATAATAAAAAAAATTTTAGAGATTATATCTTTCATCACTGTAAGATCTGTTGTTTTGTATGTACAGAGACATTTTCTTCCATATATTCCCTCATGTCTTACTCTTTTCATTGTATCTTCAAAGAAGCTTTAGGTTACAAAAAAGTTACACAGAGAATATAGGGTGTTCTCATATACCCAACTGCTGGTCTGTGAGGGGAGGTAGGGTGGGGGCGTTGTTTGGACTATCCATGGAACTGAGGGGAGGGTCAGGGGAAGAAGCAGGTGAACTCTGGGGATTTGCAGATCTGTTGTTAAAATTACAATGGTGGGAATGTTCTTTTGCAAATATGGCAGGGGAGGGTTACTGGCAGGGTGTCGGTATGGGAGGGTCTATGGAATAGGGCACACATGGGGCAGGCTTCTATGGAATAAGTAAGTGTTCATTTTGTCATAGTGTGTTATATCAGTGGGTGGAGACCCACATAATAAACAAGAAAATATTAAACTCAGATCCTGGGGATTCCTTCTATGTTCTTAATTAGAGGGACAAGAATCCCTCAAGAACATAGGCAGCACTTAATAAAAGAAATCAGAGCAATATGTCAAGCCCTCAATATTATTGCAATATTATTCTTCAAAAATTGAAACTTAGTGGTTGCCATAGGTTCCAAAGGGAGGGGGAGGGAAGAATAGAACAGATGGAACATAGGGCATTTTTAGGGCATTAGAATTGTTCTGCATGATCTTGCAATAACAGATACAGGTAATTTTAAATTTCATCAAAACCTGTAAAAGTGTGCGGTCCAAAATGTAAACTATAATGTAAATCATTGACCATGGTCAGTAGCAATACCTCAATATTTGTACATCAATTGTAACAAATGTACCATCCACATATAAAATGTTATTAATAGAGGAGGGTGGAAAAGGGGGAGGACATTAGGTATATGGGAATCCCGTATAATTCATTCTTTAACTCAAAAATATTGTTGACAAACTAATGTTTGCAAGATGTTGCAATAAACACTCTAGAGACTATAAAGATAATCAGAAACTTAAACATATAATCAGAAACTTAACTCCCCCAAGGAGTTAACTGTCTTAGACATAATGAAAGCACATTAGTCAGGATTCCTCAGATAATAAATTAGCTCAGGCTAAAAAAAAAGAATTCATTGACTTATGAACCCGAAAAATCCCAAAGTAGAGTTGGCTTCATTCATGTCTGACTTCTGTGGCTCAACAGAGGCCAGCAGGACTTTGTCTGTCTCTTGGCTTTGCTTTCTCTACTAGCTTGACCTAAAGTGGGGGATTTCTTCGTGTGGAAAGTTTCCCCTTGCAGCTTTAGGCTTACATCCTCATAGTTTCATAACAACAGGAAAGCTTTTCTGTTTAAATTTCTAGCCTGCTAAAACAAGTATCATACAATGAGTTGGCTTAAACAATGGTAATTTATTGGCTCACAGATTTGAAGCTAGGCATCAGCAAGGTGTTGTTTTCTCTTTAAAGACTGGTATTTTGAGGCTAGCTACCAGCAGTCCTTAGGTCCTTGGCTTTTTCATCACATGGCAATGCACACAGTGGCCTCTTTTTTCTCTCCCAGGTTCCCTTATCTTTCACCTTCTGGCTGCTCCCTGTGGCTTCTCCCTCTGTGTCTACTTTCCTTTGCTTTTTGAGGACCTCAGTCATATTGGGTTAAGACCCACCCTCATTCAGTTTGGGTACACCATAACTAATAACATCTTTAAAGGTCCTATTTACAAATGGGTTCACACACACAGGACCAGGGGTTGAGACCTACCTGAATATGCCTTTTGTGGGGGACATGATTTTATTGCCAATACTTTCTTTCTCAGTATTTATAACTGAAGTCCTTCATTTCAATTTCCATGGCTTTATGGGCTAAATGTGAGCCACATATACATCCTTGAACCAATTACAGTGGCCAAGAGGTTGCAGTGTTCTAATTGATATGGTTCATATACCCACCCTTGAACCCATCTGAATGTATGGGCTGAGAGTAGAGTGTTGTTCCTTCAAGGGAAAGTAAAGGTGATGTTACCAGTGTTAAAATAAAATATTAGGTAAAATATCACTTATGGGAGTTTATTTGAGCAGTTTACAATTCATGAATCAGGCAACATCCAAACCTCAAGTGGAAAGGAGTTCCTCCAAGGGGGTAGAAAGGGAGAGCTCATATAGGGCAAACATGGAAGCAAGTGAGGAAATGTTCTGATTGGCTGATGTTAAGTTTCCACTTTGCATGGTGGGGGGGTCTTCCAAAGTGTGGAGCAGATATATATTAATTAGTATGATATGCTTGTCCATTCTGATAAGCTATCTCTACTTGGCCCAAATTCTTTTAACACCAGGTGTTGCTTATCTGAAATTCTGTAGGGTAGTTTACATTGTTCTATTTTTTTGGGAAAGGCCCTGTAGGTCCATTGTTTTTGTCTTCTGGAAAATCTTTTTTCAGAAAGGGGTCCCTCCTGGCAATACCCAATGCAGGCAGTCATTTTATTTTACTTAACACTGGAAGCAGGGACAAATATATGCTACCATTAGAAGACGTTGAACTAGAGAAGTGGCAGTAGGAATGTATAGGAAGCAGATGATATGAAAGACCTCATAAAGGAAGTAATTAAGTGTATATGAAGTATTAGACATCAGTCTCAGAGTATAAAATGACACTGAGACTAAGAGTATTCTCTTATTCTCTTCTCTCTTAAATGTCATATAAGATGTCTCTGGGTGATCATATAAGATGACATTTCATCATGCTGGGTGATTAAATGGATTGTAGCAAGATTAATAAAAATAGAAGGCCTTAGAAAAGGACCCTGTTCGGAAAGGAAGGAAGTAAATTTTGTTTTGGATGTGTTGAATTTAATATGGTACCAAGAAACTTAGGTAAAATGTTGGATAGGCAGTTGAAAATAGGAAACTACACTGTCGGAGAGAGAATTAGACTAAGAATATAGATTTGAGAGTTACCCGCAAGTAGGTGATATTCAAAGTCATGATATTTCCAAAGAAAAGGATTATATAAATAATAGAATGTCAAAATAAGATTACTAGAAGATCATTTATAATTAGGAGAAAGGAAAATAGAATCAGAGGAGAAATAATCTGAGGAGTTGATGAAAAACAGTAAACTGCTGTGTCACATAAATCAAGGAATAATAAAGGTTTTTAAGATTCAGATTTTGATACTGAATGCTAAAACAAGTTTAAGAAAATAAAAACTCAGAAATGGCCATTTGGCTTTGAAACTAAAAGGTCATTGGTGAAATTTAAAAGGACCAGTTTGCACAGAGTAATACAATCTCACAGAACAAAATGATGAATATTGAATAAGTGGTCATGAAGTAAACAAATAGAGTACTCTTACGACATTGTGCAGAGGACGAAGAAGTGGAAGAGAGTTTATGATAAATAGCTTGTTGGAATAAATAGATTGAAGATGTGGTCAGGGAAGGAGGGATTGATGGAACAAGGTCCTAGATTAGATGAGAAATGGAATCAAGGGTCCAAGAGGGGTTAAGTAGCTATTCATGGGTAAAGACAGAAATTTTAGAGTGATAAGAAGGGAAATATGGGAATGTATATCAAATGTACTTTGTCCTTTCCATAAGAATGAAAATAAGAGCAAGAAAGTCAGGGATGGGATTTGGGCTTGTGGAATACAAAATATGTTAGTGCTTACCACTATGGAGGATGTGCTAAATAGTTAGCCATAGAGGTTGGAGCCATTTGGCTCAGAGACAATGCTTTCTTCAGCAACACTCAGTAACCTTGGGGCAGAAAAAGAGCAAATAGATGTGGTCTACTTAGGGAGGGTACCATAAGGTGACATGTGTAAACACTGGAGGGTGAGAAAGCATAAAATGAACGATGAAATAGAGCATCATTAAACTAACCCACCTTCAGGTCCATGCTGAGCAAGAGGGAAAATGAGGTTGGAAGGAGACTGATGGACTGATTATAATGGATAGAGAAGAAGGACTAGAGTTTTCATTGCAAATGAAGAGCTGGTTATGAAGGAAGCCCAAAAAGAGGTGGAAGAGAAAAAATGCCAGAATGTTTCAAAATTTATTTACTTGACAAATGTCTATTGATTGTTCACTATGTGCCAGGCACTGTGCTAGACACTAAGGATACAGCAGTGAATACAGGAGACATTAGTCCTCATAAACTTGCAGAGAGAGGAGGTGTTCATATTGAATGGTCCAAATATGACTGACTATTTGGCTTTGGATAACTGAAGTGGAGTAAAGGGGAAGTTAATTTGTGTGGGATGGGTCAGCAACATGGATTTTAAAGCCCACAAGATAATTATAAGGCAAAGCGGGGGCAAGACAATTAAAAATCAATACTAACATAATCAGGAATGGTGAAGGAGTTGCCTGGACCACCTGGCTTTTATTTGACCTAAGTTTAGGATTAGTTTAGTTTAGGACAGAGCAGAAGGAGGTGATAAAGAAGCAAGATAAGAAAGTTTGGGAAGGATTGGGATTGAATTAAATTGAAATGGAACTATGATATTGGGTAGTCAAAGGTAGATGTTCATGCTTTAAGACTGTTAGTTTTAATCAATTGGATCTATATTCATTAGAGATATTGAGGTCTGTGATTTTCTTTTTTTTGTATTATCTTTATCTGGTTTTGGTATTAGGGTGATGTTGGCTTCATAGAATGAGTTTGGTAGTGCTCTTTCCTGTTCAATTTTTTGGAAGTGCTTGAGCAAGATTGGAATTAGATTGTCTTTGAATTATTTGTGGAATTCACCTGTAAAGCCATCTGGTCCTAGGCTTTTCATCTTTATGAGGTATCAATGACTGTTTCCATCTTTTCAGTTATGGTTAGTTTGTTGAGGTCTTCTATTTCTTCAAGGGTCAGTGTAGGTTGTTCGTGTGTTTTTAGGAATTTGTCCATCTTGTTTACATTGTCTAGTTTTTTTGGCATACAGCTGTTCATAATATCCTCTTATGGTCTGTCTTATTTCTGTGGGGTCAGTGGTAATGTCCGCCTTCTTGTTTCTGATTTTGTTTATTTGCGTTTTCTCTCTTTTTTCTTTGTCAGTCTAGCTAAAGGTTTGGTGATTTTGTTGATCTCAAAAAATCAACTTTCGGTTTTGTTGATTCTCTCTTGACTTTTGTTCTCAATTTCATTTATTTCTGCTCCATCTTTACTACTTCTTTTCTTTTGGTTTGGTTTGGGATTAGTTTGCTGTTCTTTTTCTAGTTCATCCAGGTGTGCAGTTAGACCTTCAATTTTAGCTCTTCTTTTTTCATGTAAGCCTTGATGGCTGTAAATTTCCCTCAGCACTGCATCTGCAGTGTGCCATAAGTTTTGATATATTGTTTCTCATTTTCATTCATTTCAAGATATTTACTGAATTCTCTTGCAATTAATTCTTTGACCTACTGATTATTTAAGTGTGTTGTTTTAATTTCCATATATTTATGAATTTTCCCTTTTTCCATCCATTATTGATTTCCAGCTTCATTCCTTTATGATAGGAGAAAGTGTTTTGCATAATTTCAATCTTTTAAAATTTATTGAGACCTGTCTTGTGACCCAACATAGGGTCTAATCAATTGGAAAGTATGTTTGAAGATGAGCTTAGAGTTGGGAAGTTGGAACAAAGCAAAAAAAAATTCACCCCAAATTCTGACAAAATTAGGGCTGTTTTACAATGTCTATTGCTCCCATCCTAGGTGCAGAGAGGATTACTGAGAACAATTTAGAGTGGTGTAACCCAATTGGTGGGGGTGGCAGCTGGAGAAGCCGGTCAGAGCAAAGAACTGCTGTGCAGGCCTTTAATATCAGATGCTGGCCCTGTAGCATTTCTTCTAATGATTTAGCTCCCATCAGAAGTTGAGGAAAATATTAAGACTTTATGTCTCAACACTGCATTTGGTCAGTTTTCATGGTGTCAGCTAGTCATAGTCTCATTTGATCAGAAATTCAAGCTTATTATTTACCAATCTTCACTCAGTTCAAGTTACATCTTATGTTATCTAAAGCATATTAAAAATCATGTGATTTTAAGTATAAAAGTATACATTCAAAATATCATTGAAATTCTATTATTTGCCTTGTAGCATTGATGATTTTCTTTATAGACTTTCAGTTTAGTTTTTAAGAGACCCATATACCACAGGATTGCATCTACATTAGACATGCAGTCTTTCCTGGTTGTTATAAATGTAGTGCATTTTCAGACAGTGGCATAAAATAACCAAATTTTCATAACAAAACAAAATTCATTTTGTAAATGAATTTCTACCTTTAAGAAGAGGTCAAGACATGTGTTTCTAGTTAATTTAACTCTTCCATTTTTAAAAATTCTATGCATATGTGGCTTGTCATAACTGGCTAGTCTAACATAGGGTAGACATATACTTGGATTTTACAGTATTTTTTAAATAAGGTTGCATGTGTGTAGGAAAATCTGAAGCAGGGCTTCTCAAACTGTAGCAGGCATAAGGATCAGCTGGAGAGTTTGTTAAAATAGATTTCTGGGCGCCCACTTAGAGATTCTGATTGAGGAAGTCTGGATGAGACATAGAAATTTTCATTTCTAACCAAGTGCCCAGGGATGCTGATATCACTGCTATGGATGCTTGGAAACACACTTTCAATGGCCCAGAGGATTTCCTTGAAATTGAGACCAAATCTGAACACTTCAAATATATTTTAAAATATCTATATTATCTGGCTTGTCTAGATGACCAGATAAACTTAAATATATGCCCATTCATCCCTGAATCCTCAGGATTGAGGGATGAACGATGGACTAGAATAGACTTACTGTTATTCTACTATAGACTTATTGTTATTCTAGCAATGGAAAAACTTTTATCATTGAAATAAAGACAGTGGCCACCGGAGATTCTGAGGGGAGGAGAGGGAAGAATAGGTGTAATATGGGGGCATGTTCAGGACATTGGAATTGTCCTGAATGACATTGCAATGACAGATACAGGCCATTATATATCTTGTCATAACTTACAAAATTGTGTGAGAATGAGTTTAAACTATAATGTAAACTTTAATCCACACTTAGCGGCAATGCTCCAAAACGTGTTCATCAATTGTAACATATGTACCACACTAATGAAGGATGCTGTTAATGTGGAAAGTGTGGGAGGGGTTGGAGTGGGACATAAGGGAATCCCCTACATTTTTTATGTAACATTTATGTAATCTAAGTATCTTTTTAAAAAGGAAAAGAAAAAAAAAATTAAAAAAAATAAATATGTGTTCATATTTGCAGCTGCTACATGTATGTATGATTGAAAATCCACAGCGGGTCAGAGAGAAGCAGAACAGAATAAATTAGGGAAGAACTGGGATTGAACTAAATGGGAATGAAACTGTGGAAGGGGTTAGTTGAGGGTAGGTAAAGAGGGCAGAGAGAATAAATTCAAATTCAAGTAATTGTTATCACCACCCAAATTCATTAGTATGAAATGTTACCTGAGGATAATGGGTCTCTCCTGTAAGTTTTTCTTTCTCTATTATCACCCTAAACTTTTTTAAGCTGTCAGAAAAGTGGAATCATTTTGAAACATCCTTGTCTCCTGTCATCCTTTGTCGGCAATCATTTATTAGTGCCGCCAATTATCAAGGGAGCAAATAGTGATCTCCCCGAAGAGGTCACCGTGCTGATGAACAAGAGTACGCTGATGGAATGTCCATCCAGTGGCAGCCCAGCACCAAGGAATTCCTGGCAGAAAGATGGACAAACCTTGCTAGAAGATGACCATCATAAATTTCTATCTAATGGAAAAATTCTGCAGGTAAAAGCAAAAAATCTAATTTTAAAAAAGCTATTTTGACAATATTTTATGATATTTGTGGCTTTTAAAGGTAATTTTATTGCTTTGAAAACATTATATTTGTAAGGGTATGTAACCATACGAGGTACATAAAACATATGTTAGTAACAGTTTTATAAGTATCCTTCTAGAAATTGCCTCATCTCACTCATGTTCATACTCCCTAAATTTACTGTGATGTCACTGTTGTGATAAAAGCCACATTGTAAGCAAATTAGTATTATAATCCTTTTTGTTGCATATTTCTGATGGTAAAATTCAAGGTGGTATAAGGTTCTTATAGATTAAAATTTGTCCTATGTTGGCAAAGGGTTGATAATAAATAATAATGAAACCTACATAAATATCTTGGATTATTGTTCAATAATGACCATGTCTATATATTTCTTTTCAAATATGCCTATAGAATATTAGGCACTTGTAGAAATAGCATCAATTCTTTTGTCAGGCAACAACTTAATAAATTACTTTTTGAACACAGTAAATAATATTAAATTGGCCAAAAATATAAGCATGATCATCAGTGTTTCCAACACGGGACACATCTTATGGAGTTCTTTATACAAAGAAGAATCAGGTTGGCAGCCTATAAATAGCCTTGAATTCTCAAATTACCTTCTAAACATCCATGAATAATTCTATTTGATGGTCATACAACCTCTATGAAAATACTTAAATGTTTCTATATCTGGGGCCAAAGAAATATATAGATGAATAGAAATTTCTGCATAATTAATTAAAAAACACTAATGGCTATATTATTTAACTGTTGCTACATATAACAAAGCACCCCAAAACTTGACTTAAAACAAGAAGCATTTATTTAGTTCATGCATCTGCTGGTTGGCTGGGTGAATCTTCCGGTCTCAGCTAGGCTTCCTCAAGTGTCTGCCTAGCACTGTGGATAAAAAGGCTTTGACGATCTTGCCTGAAATCTTGCACATTTCTAGGGTATCAGTTGCAATAAATGGGCCGATTCTGCACCAGGTGATCTCTTACCATCCAGCAGACTAACCCTGGCTCCCGCACATGGTGGTGACAGAGTTCCAAAAGAGAGAGCAAAGGTGCACAAGGCCTCTTCAGGTCTACATTCTGAACTGGCACATTGTCACTTCCACCACATTCTATTGACCATGCCAATCACAGCCAGGCCTAAATTTCACATCTTTATTTTACCTGTTGATGGGAGGAGCTTCAAAAGTCATACTGCAAGGAGGGTGGAGGGAATAATTTGAGATATTTTGTAGTCAGTTTACTACCACTAATGATAAAATTGGAAATCCTTGTAAATAAGTAGTTATTTGACATGACTAATAAAAAGTCTGTACTACTATGCACAAAATTTTATTTTGCTTTATGTTCTTATGATATTAACTAGAAAGAATATGTATTGTTCAGTCTAAAAATGACAAATATAAGCATTGCAATTTTTTTTAATTTCAGTTGGATTTTTTTTTTTTTCCCATTTTTCCCTTAGATTCTAAATGCCCAAATAACAGATATTGGGAGGTATGTGTGTGTTGCTGAGAACACAGCTGGAAGTGCCAAAAAATATTTTAACCTCAATGTTCACGGTAAGAGCTCAGTTCCAGAAACATCTGTGAGTATGCTTGAAAAAGCAGGGAAACCATGTTTTAGTTTATGTAGGCTTATTTGTATTTTGTAGCTTGAACAATATGTGGAGCCTCTATTCATTCAACCTCCATCTTTCTTTCTTTCCATCATCACTAGTGGGATTTATAACATACAAGTATTCTAGGAAGCCCATTTTTATATTATTTCAGTCCCTCAAGAGGAATTCATTATTCATACATATTTGAAAGCAAAACCAAAATTTGGAACTCCAAAGATCACAGGTTTATATGATGTTAGAAACAAATATAGATCTTATCCTCATAAAAATTTATCCACTGGTCCTAGTTAGAACCAATTTCTGTCCCCAAGTGCAGAAATTGACCTACATCCACCAACACCTAATATACTCCCTGAAGAAGAAAAAGTCACTTTGTGGAGTTAAGTAATTCCTAAAAACCACCTGCACACATAATTTATTCATCAAATTTCATTTACGTTCTCAATACATGCTAGACACTCCATAAATACTATTTTGTTGCTTTAAAAAGCAGCTGGATGTCAACCACAATATATTAGTTTCATTTTCATGAGGGGTCAGTTGCTTCAAGAATATTAAATTGGAAATGGTGAACAATGAGTATGAAAGATTTCCTTTACATGTGTGATGCATATATAAAATTCTAGCTCATTTTGGAAATAGCTGAAATTTAAAATACCACGAAAATTCTCTCCTCTCAAAGGAACTTATATTTAGGATCATCGATATTCTTTTTGATGTGATATTGTAGATAATATTGATATCTAGCAATGTTTGGTGTATGTGTAACAGACATTTGAAACACTTTTATCTTTGTATTCCAAATGCTTAACACAGTGATTAACACACAGTAGGTGATTAATAAATATCTTTGAATTTTCTGAATGAATGAATATGAGCAAGGCAGAAACAAATGTATTATGAATTCCTTGTATAAACACACATACTAAACTGTAAAGTACAGTAGAATAAATGCTTAAAAAATAAAAAATCTTGACTTTTTTCCTGATTCCCCTTGGCACAATTAATTTTCCTCCACTATGTCATCAAAAGCACCTTGTAAATACCCAAAATGTAGCAATATTTTGCCTTATGTTATCTTTATATGTCTGTATCTTCACCTCTGTCCCTTCACTATATTATAAATGCTGCTAGGCAGATGGCCATTTTTTACTCATCTCGGTCTCCCTAAATCGAGAATGGTATCTTTAGTTGTAGTAGTTGCTAAGTAGATATTGCCATTAATTTATCTCCTCCATTTTCATTACCTCTTCTTAATGCACAGTAGAAACACCTGAAATGGGAGCATCAGGCAAATTAAGAAGAAGTAGCCAGTAGTGTTTGATCTTTAAGAATTGGAGCTCACTTAACAATGTCTTTAACTCCTGACTGCAATCAGAAACCCATACTTAAATACTGGAAAATTCATTTTGTGGGAAATAATTTAAATTGTTTTCACTTAAAACCATACCATTTTTATCTCCCAGTGCACCTATCCTTCTTTCTCACTCTAACCTTCAGTCTGTGGACCTCTCGATTTTTTTCAGCCTTCTCCTGTCTTCCCTTTCCTTCCTATCCAGCTTAACATTCATGGAACAGCATTTCAATCACTTCTCTTAGCTCATGCCTTTTCATCACTCTTGCTCACAAAAACTTAACTCTGCATACAATAATAGCAACAACAACAAAAATCTATTGGTAGCTCAATTTCTACCAGGCACTGTGCCAAATGCCATATATATGTTATTTCATTTAATCATCCCTGGCAGTTGGTACCATTTTTTTTTTTTTACCTGTTTAACAGGCTGATTAAATAACATGTCCCATATTACGCTGCTTGCAGGGAAAGAACCAGCGAGTCTAATTCCACAGGTTTTACTATAGGCTGCTTTTCTCTATTACCTCAGACTTCTACATCTGTACCTACGTAGCTAACAATAGCTGGAGGAAACCTTGAAGTCAGGAATATTGGTGTCATTATAAATTCATAGACACCAACTTCAACTGGGTCCTGCAAACTACCTGGCACTCCTCCTCTTGTCTCTACTCTATAATCACTATCTCACACCTTCCCACTCTCCTCACTTCTCAGCAAATGTCTTCACCTCCTATTTTACAGAGAAAAGAGAAGGCAGATGACAGAAACCACCTCAGCTTCCTTAGAACACTACCCACATCTGTTCCCACTATTTCCTTCTTCCCTCTTGTCACAATAAGAGAGGAAAGCATCGCTCTACCTTTCCAAGGTCAAACACTGACCTGAACTCCGAAATCTCCTCAGAAATCCTATGGTCTCCTTTCTTTCTCTCAAATATTGAAATTCTCACTCTTTAGTGTCCTTTTCCCAACAGCACTTTAATTTACTCATCCCTCTTATTTAATAAAGGTCTCCTTAGACCCAACCTTTCCCTCCATCTCCTTCCCTTTCTTTCTCTCTCATTTAAAAGCAAGTTTCTCTAATAGTTGTATATATTTAATGTCTCCATTTCCTCACTTCCCACACACTCCTTCCACCACTGCTTTTGGATTCCACCTCCACACTACACTAAAACTGCTCACTGAGTAGGGACTTTTCAGACTTCATCTTTCTACTTCTTGAGCATTTGACACTCTTGACCAACTTCTTTTTGAAAATTTCTCATCCTTTGACTTCTGCCATACCCATGCTTCTTGTTTATATCTTGACTTTCCAATCTCTCATTCCCAGTTCCTAGTTCCTCCTTCTCTACCCAACTATTACATTTTGTAGTTCTCAGTGCCCTAGATCTTCCTTCCCACATTATTCCTAGGTGAGCTCATATACTCCTAAACTTCGGTTGCTGTTTATGTACAAAATATTCCAAATTTTTATCTGTGGCCAATGCTTCCTCAAGAATTCAAGATCTTTCTGTCCCAATATATGCTTCTATTGACACAAATGTCTAATAGTCATGCTAAAACAACGTGTTTAGAACTGAGTTGATTTTCTTTTCCCAAAAATAGGTTTCTCTTCCACTGATCACTGTCTCAGTAAAAGGAACCACCATCTATCCAGAAATATGGACGTCATCCCTGACTCCTTCCCCCTCCCTTAACCTCATCCCTAAAATATCAAGTCCTGACAATTCTACCTAATATTCTGGACACCAGCCACTTTTCTTGATTCCTATGACACCATCCTAGGCCCAGCTACTGTACACTCAACACCCCGAGTTTCCTAACTAGTCTTTCTGAGTCCTTGCTAGCCTTCTAATAATTTCTTTGCACTGCAAGCAGATTGGTATTATTTTTAAATAAATTTTTATCAAAACACTCTTCTGCTTTCCATTTTCCTTAGAGTGTAAATCAACATTCTTAATGATTCTCGGACCATATAGGATCTTAATATTTGCTTAGCCTTTTACTCCATCCCTGCCCCTTGCTTTTCAAATTCTGCTAGCTACCTAGGTGCCATGTTTTTGTTTTGCTTTGTTTTGTTTCTCATTTGGGACTTTGCATATGCTGTGTCTTCCTTCTAGAAGCCAAATCTCTTTCTTCTCTTCCACTTAGGTAAACCCTGGTCATATTTCAAGTCTCATCTTAAATGTCACTTCCTCCTGGAAGCCTCCCTGATCCCCAGACTAGTTAGGGGATTTCCTTACCTACCCTTGTCACTATACCCTTCTTCATGGTACTCATGACATTTATAATTAGTGGGTAGTATAGAAAAATAGCTAAGAATAAGGGCACTGGAACCAGCCTGTTTAGTTCCCCAGCCTGTCTCTGGCAGTACTAGCTGTATAACCTTAGGCAAGAGGCTAACCTCTCTATGCCTCTGCTTCCTCTTCTATAATATGAGGATAAGAACTATATCTAACTTAGAAGATTGTATGATTCAATGAGATGGTATATGTGGAGTATTTGGATAGTGCCTGGCCCAGAGTAAGCACTCAAAAAATGTTTAGTCAATGTCTGTCACCACTACCAGATTATTGACTCAACATGGGTGTTGCCTATAAGGTTTTCCACACCGCATCACCAGCAGTAGCTATTCAATAAACATTTGATAAATGAATGAAGTAATGAATGGATGCATGCATGAATGATTAGTAGAATTAATTAATGGATGAAATATAACCATCAGTGTGATAGTAAAAGCCTTTTTTGATATTCTATTTTCATTTTTGATGTTGGTTTAAGACCTCAGTCTTAACATAATAAAGTATTGTATTAACCATCTATCTTAATTCAGTTCTCACTATCTTCATCTAAGCAAGATCTCTTCTTTCATTTATTAACCTATCCATTCATTCTTTCATTCACTCATTTATTCATTCATTAATTCATTCATTCATTTTTATGCCCCTTCCACAGTTCTATTCCCTTCTCCCTTCATAGGGAAGGAACCATTTGAATATGTATGATGGTTTTCCTTCCATTTGCATGTGTTCTTATGAAATATGTATAAATGATATTGCATTATGAATCTGATTCTTTTTTTCTCCACTTTTTCTCTCAGCATTGCTTTTTGAATTTTTTTATAAAACTTGATACTATTGTTCATTTCTTAAATTTTCTGCTCATCCCAAAAGTTGCTGATTTACATTGTTGAAAAATAGTCTGTATTATTTATTGACAGGTAGATACCCTAAAATTAAAATTTTTAATATTTATTTTATTTTTTATTAGTGAAGTTGTAGGTTCACAGAAAAATCATGCATTTAATACAAAGTTCTTATCTATCCCCCCATTATTAACATCTTGCATGCATGTGGTATATTTGTTACAATTGATGAAAGAATATTATTATAATTATGCTATTAACTATAGTGCAAAGTTTACATTAAGTTTCATTGTTTGTGTTGTATGGTCCTATAGGTTTTTTTAAACAAATTTTATTCTAGTAGCATATATACAACCCAAAATTTCCTTTTAACTACACTCAAATACATAATTCAGTGGTGTTGATTGCATTTACAATGTGGTGCTATTGTCACCACCATCCATTTTCATTGCTTTAAGTAGGAAAAGAAGAACTTTAAATAAAGATGTAATATTTAAAGGAATAATATTCAAATGTACTTAATAAAAAGCATTACTAGGTTTTATATGTTGACAAAACCATCTTAGGAATTGTCATCTGTGTTTTACAAATAAAATGCAGAATACTTCTGTCTTTGAAAATTCTGGTACTCTTTCAATTGGGAAGAAATGAAACTGATGGACATGAATTTGATGAAGACAAAGAATTTTAAGAAGAAATGTAGCAAGATTGAGTTTTACAACACAATATTTAGATATTTAGATATTTATATTACAGTAATAATGCAAAATATGGTAGCTGGACTTATATTTAGTAAATTGGAATATATGTTACTGATCACATCACATTTTACTTTCACTACTATTATAGTTCCTCCAAGTGTTATTGGTCCTAACCCCGAAAATCTGACTGTTGTGGTGAATAGTTTCATCTCTTTGACTTGTGAGGTCTCTGGTTTTCCCCCTCCTGATCTCAGCTGGCTCAAGAATGAACAACCCATCAACCCAAATACAAATGCTCTTATTGTGCCTGGTAAGGAACCTGTTATTCTTATAAGGGGGACAAAGCTTTTCCTTTATATTAATACAAATTACCTTTCAACTTAGTCTCTTCCAAACTTTTGTGTTGCTCCAATTATTTGTTCACATAATGCCTCACTTTACTCATTTGGAGCCCTTAGGATAAAAATTGTTAAGACTTTAAGACTTTAGTGGAGATGCACAACAAGATCTCCTTCAAAAAATTATGAAATTTAGGAACAGAATTGTTTATTAATTCCTTGGGAGTGGTAGGTACATAAATAGTATTTTCACTGGATAAGTCCTCTGATTGTTTTTAGTCAATCCTAAAGTTCTTTGGGTATGGATGGATGGATGGATGGATAGATAGATAGGTAGAGAGAGATAGATAGAGCTATAGATTATAGATATAGATCTGTATCTAGATACAGATATAGATACAGATATAGAAAAGCACTCTGCACTGTAAGAGATGTAAACACAAAAATATTTGTTGATGTATTTTGACTAAAGTATGGTTACTGGTTGCTCACTAGAGCCTATACCAGACAGTTCTACTAGCCATGTTTTGTCACTGGAGAGAAAAATTCTATGAATTTCTTCTTTTATGAGGAAATAGAATCAATAATAAAGAAGGATCAAAGAAAACTGATTTAGTTCTTTCATTTTAAATATGAAACCCTTCTGCATCCATTTTATTCCAAGTGAAAGGAATATTTTATCTTATTTATAAAATAGTTGTTGGAACAACCTTTCTACCGCTTTTCAATTCTCATATTTGCCCACAGGTGGTCGAACTCTACAAATTATTCGTGCCAAAACATCTGATGGTGGTGAATATACATGTATAGCAATCAACCAAGCCGGTGAAAGCAAGAAAAAAGTTTCCCTGACTGTTTATGGTTTGTCTCACTCTGCTTGTAAGATTCTGCTCATTTTTAAACTGGTATTAGATATTTTCTATCTGAGCATTTTGATAGGAAAAATTCCTTCTGTTCTTGTTTCCTTCTTTCAGTACCCCCAAGCATTAAAGATCATGGCAGTGAATCTCTTTCTGTAGTTAATGTAAGGGAAGGAACCCCTGTGTCATTGGAGTGCGAGTCCAACGCTGTCCCACCTCCAGTCATCACCTGGTATAAGAATGGGCGAATGCTAACAGAGTCTGCTCACTTGGAGATTTTAGCAGATGGACAAATGCTAAACATCAAGAAAGCTGAGGTGCATCTTTTATTTTTGTTTGTGTCTCATTTCTTGTCGGGATTGTGGAAGAGAGAGTTGAAAGTTGTGCATTCCCTTTACTACAGTGAAAACTGATTTTCAATAAAAAAATTAAGTCTTCATTGCCATTGACCCTTTTTTTTAATTTAAAAAAATAGAAGGATTACAGAAGGCAATAAGAACTGGGGCATTTGAGCATAAAGATGACTGATGATTTAATCTACACTTGAACAGTGTGATTGGTCATCTATAACTTAATGGAGCACATACAATAGTATCTTTTTCTTTTAGGTATCTGACACAGGCCAGTATGTATGTAGAGCTATAAATATAGCAGGACGGGATGATAAAAATTTCCACCTCAATGTATATGGTGAGCATCTGCCTCTAATACAACTCTTTCCCCCCCAGATGTGCAAATGAAAGATACTGTCCTAAACTAGCTTAATGAGGACACATGATTTCCTCTTTTTATAGTGCCGCCCAGTATTGAAGGACCTGACAAAGAAGTGGTTGTTGAGAGTATCAGCAATCCTGTGACCCTTGCATGCGATGCCACTGGAATTCCACCTCCCACCGTTTCATGGTTAAAGAACCACAAACCCATAGGTAATGCAGCTGTGCACTTTTTCCAAGGTCTTTTGTTTTTTGTTGTTGTTTTTTTTTTTTTTGCTCTTAATTTCCTAGACTTATAAACTGGCATATTTTAAGTATTATGCTCATGACTGTGTTCACTTTTAAAAAAATCTAATGTACTGAAATATAAACTTACAAAATAGGCTCATTTTAGAATGATTATTGATTTTATAAATGATTTATTCCATTTCCTTTTCAAAAGGCTATTGCTTAAAAATAAAAGTACATGAGAAGAACTTATAAGAAATACTATTTATCCCATAAAGCAATGCGTTTTTATGGTTAATTGTAGAGATGTTTTTAGAAAGCTTATTTATGTTTTATTTTGCTTTGTTTGTACCTATAGAGAATTCTGACTCACTTGAAGTTCATATTTTATCTGGAGGTAGCAAACTCCAAATTTCCCGGTCTCAGCATTCAGACAGTGGAAACTATACATGCATTGCATCAAATACGGAGGGAAAAGCACAGAAAAGTTACATTCTTTCAATTCAAGGTATGTAGAGTACACACATCTATCTTTAATTAATTTACTTGTTATATTCCATTTGTAGTTCAAAATAAATCTGCACTTAAAGGGATCTTTTATAATTGACCTAAAATATCTTTAGAGCAACAAAAAATACTGTCAATTTTTGTCCTGCATTTGCCAATAGAGTCTATTTTCATAGAACTGGTCTTAAGTTGGAAAAGGGGCAGTGGAAATTAAATGTTCTCTATTTTTCCCAAGTTTACCAAAATTATTATAGAAAGTTTACCTTCCTACAATATATATATTCTATTTAATTATACTTATTTATTTAATACTGGCATAATTTATTTGAACTCTAAATCTTTAGGTCTGTTTATCTTATTTATGCATAAGTAAGATTTAATTCATGAAGAGGTTGTACTATGTTCTGACCACAGGTTGGGGATTGGTTAAATTTAAAATAATTATGAAACTTATACTATTTTGGTGTGAAAATAAAGATCATTCATTATCTAACAAATATTTAATGAATGCTTGCAATGCTCCAGCATAGTATTGAGCACTGCAGGGAGAACTTAAATATTTTTTTTTATTTTCAATAAACCTCTGATTATGACTTTTGACCCAATATTTAAATTTAAACAGAGGTCCTACTTAAAACTAAGTTGAAATGCTTACTTTTTACAATTTTATTATGGTTATTATGAAAAGCATTTTTCATAAGTTACAGATATAATTGTGAATGTTTATTAGCTACCTATTCTGTGCTCTGCTGACTCCAATTTTTTTAAATTAAAACAAGTTTATGGCCATCATTAGTGCTTTTGATAATGATTAGTGATGTTTTGAGAATTCAGAAGCATAAATGGAAAAATAGCTATTAAGGGATGCAGTGTCAGAAATTGCATGCTGAATTATGTTAAATGCATTAATAGTAATAAATGCCAACTATGAGGCATGTGATATGACCAAACATTTTGCCTGGCTTTTTATGTATTTTATTTATCTCCAGACTAGAAACAATGTATACATATAGGGCCTAGTCCAGAGCTTATATATTAGACACTCAATATTAGTTGCTAATATTCTTACTGATTTGACTTCAATACTCTAAATTCTGCAAATTTTGTATTATTATCTATCATCTTCTAGATGAATAAACTTAAGATTTGAAGAGTTTATGAATTAATGTGTTGGTAAATAGATGTTTAACAATAGACTTTCCTGATAAAAAGGCCCTAATTCGTAGCATTTGTCTATTTCCATGGTGTGAATACTCCCAGCATGGACAATTTCAAGCTACCAACAAGATGTCACTGAACATGGAATAGGGAAGACTTGTGTAAATTGGCTCCTGTGAGCAAATGTGAGCGGCTTCCAACATACCACTGCAGTTAGATAAACTTGCTAGTAAATGTGTGATAGAAATTCAAACCTGTTTCTAATACTATTGTCAATATTTTTATTCTATATCATTTCTCAATAAAATCACAAAAGTGAAACACCAAAGATGGATAGAAAAAATTAAACAGTAATCATTGGATCTTGACACCATCAATAAGTCTATCAATAAATTATTCAGAATAAATAAAATTTAAATCAGATCATGGAGAATGAACTAATTTAAGTTGCTATGCTCCTCAGACCTTATACCAACATTTTATTTAAACAGATTCTACTGAACTGCACTAATTCTAAGTCATCTATTGAGGATTAATCTAAGAGTGATTCCAGTTATCCAGGACTTGGGGAAGAGGGTCCATGAGGTAGATCTGTCACCAGGTCCTATAGCTAAATAATTATGTCGACTTACAAATATACCAGGAATATTAAAGTGATTACTTTGCCCATTCCTTATTGAAAAATAATTCATGAGGATAACAATAGTTTGCTTTTGAACCATGATTTAGGAAGAATATGAAATAGAAATGATATATTTTTCTATGATTCTGTTGTATTCACTAGAATTTATATCCTTGAGCCTTGTTAATGAAAGTGCTAATTATTTCTCCAAAGTTCCTCCAAGTATTGCTGGTGCTGAAATGCCAAGTGAAGTCAGTGTCATTCTAGGGGAAAACGTTGAACTGGTCTGTAATGCAAATGGCATTCCCATCCCAGTTATTCAATGGCTTAGAGATGGAAAGCCCATAACCAGTGGCAAAACAGAAAGAATCCGGTATGTTTCAAAAGGATCTTTGCCTCATCAATTGTAAGGTCTTTTATGATGCTTCATACTTCCAATTTCTCTTAAATACCAAATTCAGTCGTATTATGAACTTGGTTATCATTATAGTAGAAATGATCAATTTTGGGGAAGTTGGGCACATAAATTCTCCTTGGAGAACCACTCAAAAGTACGTGTGCCTGTATGTGAGTGTGTGTGTGTTCTTTGTCCATCGACTCTGTGTGGTAAAATCTCCTCAGGCTCATTCCTAAATGTTAATTAACCATTGTTGATTTTATTGCTCTAATTTTGGGAATGTTTATATCAAAGTTCACAATATAAAATAAATCAGTAATCCTAGATATTATTTTTGTGCCTGAAACTGCTGAATTGTGTATGTGCCACCCTGCTTGACTCATTTTGTAAAAAGAAACAATAATGCCATAACCTAGTTCATTCCTTATAACGATTTGTATAAATCCAACTCTCAGCTGACACTTGCCCATAAAAAGGTGGAATAATAATGTGGTTCGGGCCTCCTACTTTCAACAACAAATTCCTTTGCCAGGACAATCCAGAATTCTGCACTCTACTAAATTACCTCATCATAAAGCCCCATTGTATAGATATATCAGAGTAATTATAATTACTTGAAGAATCATATATGTACAAGTAGGCATTAATTAAATGTATTGTAAATTAAAGGTTTATCATTTTGAACCAAAACTTTACATTTAAGAGTATGGAGTTCCCTGTAATTTCTGAGTAATATTTAGGTAATCTAGGCACCTTTAAAAAAATGTGTATATATATATATATATATATATATATATATAAAACAAATAACATTTATGTAAACAAAAGCACATATGTGCATATGTATTTATATATCATTTTACAAATAAAAATAAAAAATTTAAAAAATTTAAAAAAGAGTATGGAGTGTATTTTCTAGTCGATGAATTGAATAATTGTAATTTAAAGAAAGATAAATGTTATTTTCTTTGTATTCTTTGTATGTTAAGATTTAAATATTTGTCCCTTTTACAAGATTAAATAAATTGCCAAATAATATTTTAGAGATAAGTTTTAGGTTAACATCTCTGGTGTGAACATTTCTGATTAGTTAACAAATATTTAATTATTTGTAGTAAATCACCTGCTAGTGACCATATGCCAAGCCAAGTACTAGATACTTGGTGGAACCTAAAGATCGTATATAAGATAATATCTGTACATAGGAACTGAGAGTCTATCAATCCTCTTCCATTAATATCCTAGATTTATTATTCTTATATCCATTTTATTGAGTAATATTTGTTCACTGCTCCATAGTATATAGAGATATTGAAATGGGACAATCTCCCAATCAAATAAAATAATTCTTCCAAAGTTAACTTCTTTACTTTCATCACAGCAACTGGCTTTTTTGTTTATTCATATAGTTAAACACATGGAATTTTAAAATTCACATTATGAAAAAGAGGAAATAAAACAAGGCCCAGATAATGTTATTGTAATTCTGAATAGACATATTTAATAATTAATGTGATACAGGATAGATTATTTGTTTTTAACACTGGGATTTTTTAATGAAGTCACTATTGTAAGAATAATTGTAATAGCAATTTATTCTCTTTATAAAAAACACAAAGTTTTACTTGGTTACTTGATGGTATGTGAAGAGAACCAATAATGCAGTAACCATACTTAGATATCTTTAACTACCTAATTGTATATTGATCATTTACTATTGTGCACCACAAAGGAAAATCTTAAACAATTTGTAGAAAAATTTTTGTACAATTTAAACATACATGATACAGAGTTGTCATGTATGCTCCATCTCACTAAGGGTATTCATAAATCATTTAGAGCTAGATTTTTTTAGGTATAATTTCTTCAATTTCTCATTGTCTGTAACATTCTTTCTTTTTCATACCAGAATTTTATAATTTTCATTTAATTCAAACCTTACATTGATAACTAAAAACAAAATATTTTAACTCTGAGAAAAACATCTTTGTTTATTATTGGGATAGAGAACTTCCTAATATAATTTTGTTCATTTCCTTTCTCTCAAAAGTAGCCAGTGACTATATGAGGCCCATTACGGTAGAATTTTATTTGGTTGCCTGAACTTGCCATCAGTTTCACTAGCTTTGACTTTAATAGGCTTCCATGTCCTTACTGTAATAGATTTGAACCATTATATCTAAATCAAAGACACCATTCTATAGCGGTATTTTTAAAAGAACACAGTAATCATAAGTGAGCTGTCCAGATTTTAGCTCCACATGAATCAGCTCAGTGCCTCTACTCTGACCTTTTCCATAGGGTGACTCCAGACGGCAGCACCTTAAACATTTACGGAGCTCTCACAGCTGATATGGGAAAATACACATGTGTTGCTACTAATCCTGCAGGAGAAGAAGACCGAATTTTTAACTTGAATGTCTATGGTAAATTTGAAATTTCACCCTATCTTGGCTAGGCTGGTTTGGGAATCTATCAGTAGAAATGAAAGTCCAGGAGCAGGTGTCTAAACCATTTTTTTAAATTATTATTTCTAATTTTATGAAGACCTGCCCAGCTGTTTTCCAAATGCTTTTCTTTCTCTTTTTATTAATTTTTATTTTCATAACATTATAAAATTTCCCATTTTAACCACATCTAAGTGTATGATTCAGCAGTATTTATTACGTTCATAATGTTGTACTATTCTCGCCACCATTTATCTTTAAAATCTAATGCCACTGCCGTTTCCTTTTGGGATACAGAGCAGAAAACTGGGCAATTGTAGTTAAGATGATTTATACTAGTAATACATATTCTTAATCCCATCCTCTCTCTCTCTTGCTCTGTCTCTCTCTCTCTCTCTTTTTTCTTCATGACATAGTTCCACCTGTAATTAGGGGTAATAAAATAGAAGCAGAAAAAGTAATGGCTTTGTTGGACACTTCAATAAATATTGAATGCAGAGCCACAGGGATGCCTCTACCTCAGATAAACTGGTTAAAGAATGGACTTCCTCTGCCTCTCTCCTCCCACGTCCGGTTACTGTCAGGAGGGCAGGTCATCAGGTCAGTTTTTATTGTGTGTGATTTGTTGGACAAATAAAATAACTGTGATTGTAGACATTTTCTTCATCTAAACTATGTTTATGAAACATTTTTTCTAAGATTTTGCTGTGGCTTTATTTTTTCCTTTCAGTATATTTTCAGAAAAGGGAAGATAACACATATAAAATTGAAATGTTTCTTCGTTCTTATTTAAATGCTCATATTTTAGTAAATTTGTGTAAAATGGGTCTTTTCATTGACAGATAACATGGTTGTTATCATGTGCATTCACAAAAATTACTATTTTATCTAAAATTTTATATGACATAACATAGTAGAAAGATGCCTACTACAATCGAGATTTTCATGTTAGCATCACTCTCTATTAATGTATATTTGAAAAATATTTGTCCCTCAAATTGTGCTATGTTTTCCGTGGCTTACTGTCACTGTCTACTCAACTTTTTAAAATAAGTTGCATTTGAGGTATCTATATTTTGTGATGGATGGTTATAAGCTTTATGACTAAAATTTCCCAGCATAAATCACCTTAAAAAAGCTATTTATAAGTCATTTTATTTATATATGTTAAGTGGGATCAAGTTGTGAAATATTGTGTCAAATTATTTTTCAGGATTGTGAGAGCTCAGGTGTCTGATGTTGGAATGTACACTTGTGTGGCCTCCAACAGGGCTGGGATGGATAATAAGCATTACAGCCTTCAAGTTTTTGGTATGTCACAGAAATGACCTTTGTACTATACTATATAAAAAGTGTTAAGCAATGGGCTTATATTTAGAAATTGACTTCCTCATGTGTCAGAAAGAATTGGTAAAAACAGAATCTTGCTGGATAGGAAGCCACACATTTTCTCCCAAAGTGCCCATATTTTTTTATCTGCATTGTTTCTTAGTCAAAATACTTTCTAATCTGGAATTTGGCATTAAATCCACTGTAAATTTTTAAAAATAGCACTTCAATCCAGATCCAAGAGCAGTCTTTCTCATACAAAGAAGTTAAGACTGCTTTCCAATAATATTCACAACTCATTTCAAGTATTTAAAAAATTAATTGATACATGTGCATATATGTCCCTGTGTATGTGTGCACAGAACTCAAAACCTATTATTTATAAAATGTTGAGGTTTACTGGTCCACATTTCTCAACCCCTAAGCACATCTTAGAACTATTAAGTAATTGTTTACTATAGTTTACAAATAACTTAGACTGGACTATATAAGTCTTATTCTAAAACTTAATTTTATCTCACTTATTCCACATATGGTAGTTGAAAATATACAGTTAGAACTATAACACTCATTATAACAAATTAATGAGATAAGCCTATGTAGTTGAGAAATGACCATAATTTAAAATGCACTGATTGTATGTTCTACGAAAAAACCATTTTTGCAATTTCATTGCTAATATTTGGAAGACTGATAATTAGCATGCCTAATTCATGTTTTTATCGTAAATCCACCAATGAATTATAGAATATATTTTTTCTATAGGCCATAGAAGCATTATAGTACTATTTAATTTTTTTATTTAAGTTTATCTCAAATTACAGTGTTTATGTGAATTTTGGCTATTTTCTTTTGTTTTCTGTAAAGTGCCACCAAATATGGACAATGCAATGGGAACAGAGGAAATCACAATTGTCAAAGGTAGTCCCACCTCTATGACATGCTTTACAGATGGAACCCCAACTCCCAATATGTCCTGGCTGAAAGATAGCCAACCTCTGGAACTTGATACCCATCTGACAATAAGCACTCAAGGAATGGTCCTTCAGCTCATCAAAGCGGAGACTGAAGATTCTGGAAGATACACTTGTGTTGCCTCAAATGAAGCTGGAGAAGTCAGTAAACACTTCATTCTGAAGGTCCTAGGTATGTAAACATTTGAAAAATGTACGATAATTGGCAAGTAAGAGACAAAACGAGTTAGTGAATAAGTGTAATTCTTAAGATCATTGTGTTTTGGGACAAAAGTGTGTGAAAACTGCATCATATTTCATATATTTCTTTTGGAATCCACCAAAATTTAACATGGTAAGTTTAGATTTAAATTTCTACATTTATTATCTATCTGAAAAGATGAAAAAACTTATTTTTAAAACATTATTCATTGAGAAAAGTCATACAATTGATTGGTAAGTAGCTTTTTAACATTTTCCAAGAACTCAAAGGATATCAGATAACAGCAATTTAATGAAAAAGCATATTTATACTATTATATGTTATTCTGAATAATTTTTAAATGATCCAATATGTAGATTATAGTTGGTAGAGTAATTTCAAATACTTTAGTTCTGTTTACTCTTGTGCGCATTTAAAATAAATATCTAAAATGTATATTCCAATGTTCCACAAGAAAACAAATAATATAAAGAGAAAAACTTTCCTTGAACTCAAAATTTTTAACCTTGGAAGAAAAAAGAAGATGTGTAAAATGAATCGACTATTTCAATAATCAACATTTTGAGGGGGTTGTTTGTTGTTTACTTTACCATGTTGTAGGGTAGGTTACCCATGCCCTTGATTCACAGCATGGCATAGCATGCACCCCACAAAAAACAGCAAGAAGAATTTTGGCAAAAGTCTAGGTTAGCTGGGGCTACAATGTTTTCAGGGTACCCTGCAATTCTTTCTCATAGCATATATTAAAATTTAATTATGTATGTACTTTTAAACGTCTGCTCCTTCCGTAGATATTAAGCTCTATGAGGACAGAGACTGTACCCATCTTACTTATTATTGTATGCGCAGTACTTAGCACTACATTTGGCACATCAGAAACCCTTAATATTTTTCCAACTTATTTTAACAAATGCTTTATTAATTTCCAAGAAAAATACAATTTAATTTTCAGTTAGCAGTGGTTTTATTCCTTTATTAGAGGAGTTATGGGTTTACAGAACAATCATGCATAAAATACAGTATTCCCATATACCTCTCCACCACCAACACCTTGCATTGGTGTGGAACATTTGTTACAAATGATGATAGCACATTTTTATAATTATACTATTAATTAAAGTCCATGGTTTAAGTTAGGGTTCACTGTATTGTGTGGTTCCATGGATTTTTAAAAAATTTATATTCTGTTACCATATACAGAATCTAACATTTCTCCCTTTAATCATATTCAGACACATATTTCAAGGCTGTTAACAACATTCACAATGTTGTGCTACAATCATCACCATCCATTACCAAAACATTTCCATCATTCCAAATAGTAACACTGTACATGTTAGCCTTTAACTTCCCATTCCCTATCCCCAACCCATCCACTGGTATCCTATATTCTAGATTCTGACTCTATGAGTTTGCTTATTCTAATTGTTTCAAATCAGTGAGATCACACAATATATGTCCTTCTATATCTGTCTTATTTCACTCAACATGATGTCTTCAAGGTTCATCCATGTTGTTGCATGTATCAGTACTTCATTCCTTTTTACAGTTGAATTATATTCCATTGTATGTATATACCCCATTTTATTTATCTGTTCATCTGTTAATAAGCACTTGAGTTATGTCCTTTTCTTGGCAATTGTGAATAATGCCTCTTTGAACATTGATGTGCAAATATCTGATCAAGTCCCTGTGTTCAATTTTTTGGGGTATATACCTAGTAGTGGGTATATGGTAGTTCCATATTTAGCTTTCTGAGAAACTGCCAAACTGTCTTCCACAGGAACTGCTCCATTTTACATTACCACCAGCA
>JAQZBX010006641.1:0-52623 GCA_029593785.1 Cabassous unicinctus | reverse complement strand
CAAGCCAGCAGCACCTTAAGAAATTTATTTCTTCCTCCATCTCCTTCCAGATTGATGCCCTGAAGCCCCCTACTCTGTCAGTTCCCAAAACGGCTCACTCAGGCAGGATCTTGCCCCTACTCAGCTGTTTTTCTGTGAGAGAGATCTCCCTATGTTCCTTTGAAAGAAAAAAAATTAGGACTAGATAAAAGGAAAGATGTAGGAAGACAAAAAGAATAATAGTAATGGTGTTAGTAAATGGCTGGCGAGCAAATATACAAGACCTAGGTAATTGAAAAATTAACACAAGTAAGAAGCACAGAGGAATAAGATTAGGAAAGTGGAATTGAAACAATGAAACAGAAACAGAATAAGGAAACAAATATCTAGAATGAATTAAAATGCTGGAATTGTGAGAAGAAGGGATAAGAAAACAGAGAAGAGAGAAAGAAAAAGGTAAGAAAGAGAAAGTATACACAGAAAAAGGGAGGAAGGAGAAATACAAACAAGAAAAATTGGAGACCAAATAAAAAAGGTGGAATGAAAGAACAATGGAAAACAGAAGTATAAGTATGATGGAGTAATAAGAAATAGCATAGGTTGAATAGATCAGTAACCAAAAGAATAAAAGAAAGAAAAAGAAAAATTTAACAAGCAGAGAAAGGGAGGGGATACAAAACAAGCAAGAAACAAGACAGCAGCAACTCGTTTTTTAAAGAAAGGAGACAGAAGAGAAAAAAAAACCAAAAAAAAAAAAACAGAAAAACTGCCTTCTTTCTTAGACCCCTAAGGATCTTCTCAGGCTGCTGTTGTTCCTCAATCACTCACCCTGGAGCCTGCCCTCTGCTGGCTTTGTACTGGGTTTTAGTGAGTAAATTAAGGGAAATAAAAGAGAATGAACTTTTTTAAAAAAACAAGAGATCCAATTAAACCTAATACAAAGAAAACATCTGTTATGTTCCTTGTCATAAAGTTTCACCTGGATGCTTGATAACCTGGTGAATTTCTTCTCAAGGAATTGCCAGGAATAGAACCAGGAATCTCATATATGATAGGAAGGAATTCTCTCACTGAACTATTCTCAGTCTATAAGTTAATTAGCCTTTCAGAAGGCTATCCACCCCTTTTTCCTTGGGCAGCTTAGATGCCCTGCAGTCAGCTGAAGTGGTGCTGATAACCACCTGTCTCTGCCCCCTTTCTGATATAGTTAACCCCTCTCTGTACCTAGGTGGCTGGGCATGAACACCAGCCTGGGATGACTCCCCTCCCCTCTCTCAGCCAATTTATTGTCCCTTCTGATATTCAAGGTTGCCCAGTTGGCTAAACTCACTGCAAAAACATCATTCTCCACTCTCCCAGACCCTTCTTCCATGCAGGGAATCTTCAGTCAAACTCCTGTTTGGAGGAGGGAGCTGGGTCTTCTCTTAGTCTGTGTGCAGTGTGGGCTGGGTATGTGTGCCCCTACCAGTCACTGAGTTAGGCAACCCCTGATGATTTCTGGATTCCCTATCTGACAATACCCTCTTAGACGACTCAAAGCATTTCCCATGGAGGTAGATATCTGCTCTACTGTCAGATACAATTTACCATGAGTTTTACTCTCACTTAATATCTTGGGGGGGCCTTCCCTGCATCTAGGAGGTTTAATAACTCATGATAACTTGTTTTAGCTTCTTCATGTCTCTGACCTTTGCTCTTCTGAGAGTTGGTAAGCAGAGTCCTGGTTTGCTGTGCCCCAAAGCAGGTCCCCATGGCAGTCTCTGGTTTTCTCTTTGCTGTTTCCGTGAAAGCTAAGATTTATATGTCTAACCCATTGGCCATGTTCCCACAATCCCCCCTCATTCACTTCTTTATACTTGGTTTGACTGATTTTAAAATCTATGTGAACACCCTGGTTTTAGCTTATACTCTGAAAAGAGTAGGTTCTTCAGTTCTCAAAACTGAGAAGATATGTGATTCATTCACTTCTATGTAATGGGTTTGGCTTGCAATCAATGTAAAAACACTGCTTTTAGCTAGTGCTTTGTGAAAAATGTATGTAGTTGGCAGAATGCTTTCTGAAGTCTGTGGCATTCTGGTGGTGGGTTCTTAACATTCCCTACCTCAACCTCACCTTTATCACATGACTATCTGTCCCCTTTGTGATGACTCTTATTTCTGGGTCCAAATTTCATCTGCATGTTAAATGTCATAACAATCAACCATTTTTTGTGTGTGTGCTGCCTTGGCAGCCATTATACCTTGGCTATCCCACTTGCCTCAAAACTGACCTTTGTCCTAGTTAATGAGTAATTTTCCAGGCCTGGGGCATAACCTTTCTTGGAGAACAAAATGGAACTTTAGGCTACCAAAAATGCCAACACTACACCTGACCTAGCAACCACTGGCCCACTGCCCCAATCCATTTCCCTTTTACCAAGTTAAAATCCAGCCTGGACCACAATAAAGGCAGAATTCCACATGTCCCTGTTTCTCTGCCTGTGTGCTCTCCATCCATCAGGCCTCCTGGGGGCTCTTCATGGCATTCTGCTCTCTCTGGGAATTGTGAGCAACAAACTATCATTTCTCAAGCATTAAGACCTTGATTTCTCATTGCATTGTACCTGAACTCCAACTAGATCCAAATTTAATATACAAGTTAAATGATTTGGAATGCAAGGATTCCTGTCATATTGGATTAAGACTTACTTTGATTCAGTTTGGCCTCATCCTAATGGGATCTTTGAAAATCAGTTTATGAATGGTTCAAATCCACAGGACCAAGTGTTTTGGTTTGAACATATCTTTTTGCGGGCATGATTAAATGAATAACAGTTGACATAATCAGATATATGCTGTGAAAAGAGCACCTGAGGTGCAGATTAGAGAACAGCATTGGGCTGAGGGAGGGGCAGACTAGCCATCAATGGGACAAGCAGGAGGTGCGTGCAGTGGTCCAGTGGCCTGAATTAGGGGATTTAAATATAATTGAAGGAAGTGGCTGAGACACGTCATTCACTACAAACGAAAAAAAAGGGAATCAAAGGTTTATGGGGAAGGATGAACTTATTGATAACTGTTGACCAACAACTGCTGGATGTAATGATTTAGATTTTGAGAGGACAGTGTGCACTAGAAATATATACTTGAGAATATTCAAAACATGTAAGGAACTTGCAGCTACTGGATTGTGTGTTAGAGTAAGTTAACAAGCAAGTAATCTATTAAATCTCTGATTAGCGTTGACTTGTTTCCATATGCCTGATATACATAAGGAACTTTCCCCCAAAAATGAAGTCAATATTAAGGGTTGAATGACATTGGGTGAAAATTTCCCTCTCCATGTTCTTACATCTTCAGAACCCAGAAAAATTTTGGGCTAACATTTAGCTAGTAATCCTATGAGGTGCTTTAATTCTCCTCAGGCAGTTACTTTCCCAGGCATGGGGAAGGTGAAGATTTCCAAGCCTTAGAGATGAAAATTGATGAAATAATTCATTCTGATTGAATCTTTGGGATGAAGTCCTTTGAAGAGCTTTTTTTGTTTCTCTATCACATGTCCACCAGAAACAAGCTATCTTTCAACCCGACCATCACACTTAAAGTGTTCATGATGCAGTTTCCAAGTTCACTAAACACTTCTCAGCTGAGTGCTCAGCTACTTAACTTCATCAATCAGTTTCATTTTTACCCCAGTATGTTTTATGTTTCCTTTCCTTCTTCCACCTTCAAATGTCTCCAGTCTTTTGGGTTCCATCCTTGGCATTTTCTTGCTTACATCTCCTTCCAGGGCATCTTAGGAAGCAAAGCAGGAAACAATAAAAATCCTCATTTCTTAGCTCTGATTTTCAGTTAGTAAAGGATGTGTCTGCTGGGAGGAGAAAGTGCAGAGGAAAGCTGTCATTAGAAGTGGCAGTTAGGTTGAGTGGACAGAACATTTGGTTTTTTGAAAACATCTTGTCTGCAGAATCACTGCTTTCAAAGATACCCTAGCTATCCTTGTTCTCAGCCCATAGGCCCAGGTACATAAAATCAGTGAGCTGAAATTTACCTTCCTGGACTGTCTCCTGCACAACTCATTCTTTCTCCACTCAATCAATATATATCTGAGAGTATTCCTTTATGTGAAACATTATACCAGAAGCTTAAAATAGTTAACATTGTTTAGAAGAATTTGATTTGGGGATCATGAAGGAGGTGGGAATATTTGGAGACAAAGTAATATAAATTATTTTACACCTGCCATCCTGTGGATTATTAAAGTCAGAGTATAACATTTGCTTCTAATCTCTAGTAAAATAATATCTACTCTAAAGACATTGGACATAGACAGCATTCTAGATCCATTTGCTAGAAATATTTGTAAGTGAATTACATATACAAAGTTCAAATAGGTACCTGTGTAACAGGAAAAAATTTACTTTCAGTCTCTCTTCTCTCTAAAGGAAAACACTGCTCAGAACTACGTGTACATCTATTCAGAAACAAATATGCAAGTTTACGTTTTCCAAAATAAGTAATAATATGTTTTTAAAAATATTTATTTACTTATTTCTCCCCCTTTGTTGTTTGGGCTCACTGTCTGCTCTCTGTGATTATTCATTGTGTGCTTTCTGTGTCTGCTCATCTTTTTTAGGAGACACTAGGACGCAAGCCCAGGGTCTCTCAGGTGAGAGGGAGACACCTAATCACTTGAGCCACCTCCACTCTTTATATGTATTTATAAAAGGAAAAAACTCTGAAGTAAAATACAGTACTTGTCAACTACAGCTCCATGAAGGTGAAGGTGGAAAGACAATGTTGAAAAGATTACAAGGAACACATTATATTTGTAATATGGGATAAAATGTCTGATTTTAATATAATATATTGCTTTAGTAATACTGACAATAGTCAGAAATGTTTAGTACAATGTGAGGAGAAATTTATATAAAATTTGAGGAAAATGTATGACTTAAAGAAAGCATGTGAAAGAGTGAGGCAAGTCCTTATAAAATAAAAGATCTACAATGGAAAACATACACCATAATAAGATAAATTCATAAAATGGGAGAATTGCCAGCAGAGAGGTTGGTATAAATATACTTGTATATAATTTCACACACTATGTGCATGTATATTTACAGTGAGTGCTTGTTTATGGATATCTCTATATACAGCCATATGCACAATATGAGTAGCCATGATAACAAAATAGAAGACAAAGACATAAACATTCATAAAAAAATGGCAAGATTATAAAATATGAGATTGACCAGAGCATCATAATCAGTATACCATTTCATATTTGCAGAAGTTATGCACCAAATGGGTCTGCAGTGCAGGTATTTATGTTCTTGATTAGAGGAAAATCTTTCCCCTTTCCCCTGAATGGATCAACAGGCTCAGGAAGAAGAGGCTGAAACATCCATTCTGTCCACACTTCTCTCCACTATGCTTTAGCTCAAGATAGTGGGTGTTATGGTCCCTACACTTGAAGCTTCACATCACTATACACATATGATCAGCATTCCACAACTTTGTTGATTAAATGTATGACTGAATGATCTGACCAGGAATGGGCTATCAAGTAGATATTGTCCATATTAGTATAAAGATCCTGAGAATGATAAGTCTGAAGGTACAGATTCAAGGGTTGTCATGACTTGGTAGTAGCTGAAAGCATGTGCTGTAGGTAAGATTACCAAGTGACCCACAAAATGCTAGAGTCACTACAGGGACTTATTTAAAATATATACCTGTCCATCTCAAATCAAAATAAAACTTACTCCTATCCTGCTTCAACAATGCCCAGTCATATACCTCACTCTTCCCACCCACTTCTCTAATACTCCTACAGGCCTCCATTCCCAGAATGAGAAGGAAGGAAGAGGGATTTTGCTAAGGGAAGGTTGCCTGATGCTTGTGAGTCTGTGGACATTGAAAATATTGGAAAGATTTGGTGAATCCGATGAAAGAACTAAGGTTTGACTCTAAACACACCTACTTGAAGGGACTGAAAATTAAAACAGCCTGAGAAGGAGCAGGCTGAGACTCGTCAGCAAAGTCACACATCTACACACTTGAGAAAAAAAAAAGATGGGCACTTTTAAAGGTGTTCAATGGACCCAGAAACCAGACCACTGGTTAAATTAGAGAGATTTTCAGTGGAGGGGTAGAAGGAGGTGGGGACAGAAGACAATGATTCATATCTTGGACCTGGAAGTTGTCTCACCTTTGGAAAAAGTGTGATGCAGAGTATGAACCTGTCAACTGAATTTCATGTTTGAGTTGGAGAAATCACTTGCAGATGCTAGAAATATTTCTTAAAAAAATTATGTACACATGGTTGAAAAATGTACTTGGTGTAACAGGAAAAAATGATGGTCATTCTCTGTTCTCTCTTTAAAGGAAACCACTGCTCAGAATTACTTGTGCATCTATCCAGAAACTCATGTGCAAGTTTACCTTTTTGAAAAGAAATAATAACATATGTATTTATATAAGAAAAAAACTCTAAAATAAAATTCAATACCTGTCAACTATTGCTCACTTGATTTGGAGGTGGAAGGACAGTGTTGAAAAGACTACAAGGAACATATTTTTGTAATATGGGATAAAGTGTCTAATTTTAATAAAATATATTGCTAAAGTAATATTGAAAATTGTCAGAAATTTTTAGTAAAATGTGAGGAGAAATTTATATAAAATTTGAGGAAAATGTATGACTTGAAGCATGTAAAAGAGACAGGCAAGTCCTTATAAAATGAAAGATATACCATGGAAAAAATACTACCATAATAAGCTGCATTCATAAAATGGCAGAATTGGCAGCATAGGAGTTGATATATATTTAAATATACTTAGTTATACATTTTTATATGATTTCATAGACTATGTGCTTGTACATATGTACAGTGTGTGCATGTACATAGGTATCTCAATTTATATTGCAGCTGCATGCACAATATGAGTCGTCAGGATTACAAAATACAGGACAAAGACATAAGCATTCGTAAAAATATTTGTTGAGATTATGATATGCGAGAAAGAGGAAAGCGGCATCACTCAGCTAAGGAGTGACCTGGCACTTACGGCTAGGGCCTTGGCAATAATCAACATACTACAGGGATGTTGGGAAGCCCAATGGAATGTTTAAGTGAAGAACATGAAAACATTCATATAGTGTGGTTAACAACTCAGTAAATGGACAATATTCTTAGCTAACAAGTTGACAAAAAATATTGGGGGAAATAATAAAGGAGTGAAATGGATAGGTTAGTGATTTTTCAAAAAACTTTTATCATGCTTATATTATTTCCCTTTCAGGCCTCTGTCCAAAACGAGCAATACATTTTAAGACAGAAGGAAGTAAATAATTTAATATTGGAAAGTCTCCTAGATTAAAGGCTGAGAGAAAAAGAGTTAGTTCCTCAAAGCACAGGGGTCCTTCATTACCTTAAATGTATATACACATCTTGGTATAAGTGCTCACATATGCATAGGCATTGGAGAATAAAACACAATCAGCTGTTCCTGGAATGAGTAGACTTTAAAGAGGTCATAAGAGGAAGGGAAGTTTCTGTGTAATATTGTAGCTCCTGAGGTATTTCCAGTATACTCAGAATATCACTTCAGATTTGCTGAACCTATGCAGCAAATAGGTCTGTAGTGCAGGTATTTGGGTTCCTGATTAGAGGAAAATCTTTAACCTCTCTCCTGAATGGATCAACAGGCTCTGAAAGAAGAGGCTGAGGCTTCCATTCTGTCCTTACCTATCTCCACTGCACTGTAGCCCAAGATGGTGGGTGAATGGTCCTTGTATTCCAGGCTACATATCAATGTGCATACATGGTCAACATCCAACAACTATGGTGAATCAATAAAGGAATTAATGTTCTGGCCAAGAATGGGATGGCAAGGAGACATTGTGCATATAAATATAAAGATCCTGAGAATAATAGGTCTGAAGGTGTAGATTCAGGGGTTTTCACCACTTGGATAATAGCTAAAACTATGTGCTGTAGGTAACATTACCAAGGGATTCACAGAACATTAGACTCATCAGGGGGACTTATTTAAAGTATATGTCTGTCCACCTCAAATCAAAATGAAAATTACTCCTCTCCTGCCTCTACAAAGCCCAGTAATACCCTTCACTCCTTCCCACTCCCCACTTCTCAAATATTCCTACAGAGCCTCCACCTCTAGAAAGAGCAGGACAGAGGAGGGATATTGATAGGGGGAAGTCATCTGATGTTTGTGAGCCTGCAGAAGTTGAGAATATCAGAATTATTTGGTGAATCTGGAAAACAAAACCAAGGACTGACTCTAAATACACCCTCCTTGAAGGGGCTTACAAAATTAAACAGCCTGAGAAGGAGAAGGCATAGATGGGTCAGCAAAGTCTCACATCTACATACTTGAGAAACAAAATATGAGCACTTTTAAAGGTTTTCAGTGGACGCAGAAATCAGATCACTGACTAATTTACAGAGAAGTTGTTCAGTGGAGGAGTAGAAGGAAGTGGGGACAGAAGACAATGATTTAAATCTCGGAATTCCAAGAGGCAGAAGATCCAATCAGAAGGGAAGGTGGAAAATGTCATCAGGAGCTAACCATGTCTTTGTGCCTGATTGCATCTTGACTCTGTCCAATGAAAGAAAGATTAAAATTCAAACAGGCCTGTAAAGCCACACCTGGCCACATTCTGATGACAAGAAAGAACTCAGAAGCTGTGCCCTGTTGTGTCTCTGGATCCAGACCTATGAAAGAAACAAGTCTGCTCAGCATAGAACTGAGGAGCCCTTAGTCCCAGCAATGCTCCTGGCTTTACCTCGAAGTCCATGTGGGCAAGAGAATCTTTCCACTCAGCACCAAACCATGACCACAGTAGAGCACAGGTGAGCAGTGACTCATGGAAGGGGCCAAAGCTCAGGTGGCTTTAAGACTGGGGTGAACAGAAGACTCTGCCTCACCTCTCCATGATGTTGCATAAGAGGGAGCTGAGCTAATCATGGTGGTTTGGATGGATACACAGAGGAAAGTTTTGATTACATTCTTTTGGAAGAGACTTTCTGGTTGGCAGAGTTAATAATAAAGGCAGATGCAGTAGAGGGCAACATGGGTAGCTAGCCCCAGCTGGGGTTGTGGACACGCCCTCACATTGGTGTCTACTGATCACTGGACTGGGCAGGAGAGAAAAGCATGGGAAAGTACAAGATGTTAATGGGAGCACCTAATGTGTGCCAGCTACCATAACCATTTCTCTTAAATTTTCTTTTTAAATCCATGAAGTCTAGTTTAAGTTTTAAATATCTGTAGCAATTTTTAAATTGAATATATTTTGATATTTTTTATATACTTAAATACAGAGTTAGCTTTTTACACTGTAATCATCTATATGGAAAAGAGAGAGACAGGATTAGAGATTTGAGATTTGAAATCTAAAGCAGATTTCAAAAGGTGGGCCTTTAAAAATAGACTTAATTACACATAAAATTTTCCATGTATATTTAATAATACATTGTATGGAAATTCCATGGATCAGTCAATCAAGCTTTGTACTGATGAACCCATTACCAATGTATATTATATATGGTCCTACCTACCTTATAAATTTAAGTAGGTCCTAGGCATCATATGATTTCATCTAGAAATATTTGGTATGTATCTCCTAAAAGATAGTTTTCTAACTAACCTAAATCTAATACCACAATCACACCTGGTAATACTTAGCAATAATTCTATGTCACCAGATATCTAATTTCCTAAACAGAAATACAATTTCTTTTGGATTATGTGCTTGAAATTGAAACCAAAGGGAATCATTATATTGTTGATTGGTTTGACTTTAAATTCTTCTTTAATCCTTAAGATCCAACTCTATCTCCTCTTTTTTCTTTTCTAGGTATTGGTTGACAAAACCTAGTTGATTTTCTGAAAGAGTTCACTGCAATCTGGTTTTTACTAATTCCATGCCCAAATTGCCCTTAATATGTTTCTCTGTCTCCTGTAATTGTTTACACTTGTTAATGACGAATAGGAAATCAAATAGATTTCTGGTCACAATATAAACAAAAAAAATGCTTGCTAAATATTCTTCTGAATAAATAGTTGTTTAACCTTGGTGGTGCCCAAATAAGGAAGGAAGGATACATGCTTGATTAAACTTACTTTTAAGAGGGCAATATTTTTTAGTCCACAGCAATGATATACTTACTTGGAATTGTGCCTCCTGACCAAGTGAATTCTATTGCTGAACTTCTAGTTGAATGGGTCACTGAATACCAAAGGAGAATGTCACAAGAAAATCAGGAATTGACTGGAGGCTTAGGCTTCTTTTTGAAACTTCTCTAATTGGAGGGCAAGAAATAGATGTACTCTTGAAGCAGAAGCTTTCTCAATACTGACTTCTAGGAAGAAGAGTGAGGATTGAGATGATCATTTTCTCATTGCTTCCCTTTCTTGAACGGAATTTCCACAGCTGTGGATCTTTATACACAATGACCTTTGCAGCCTCCACTACTGACCTCCAAGCAGAGACCAGGTGCCCCATCTGCCTGGATTTCTTAGAGACCCAGTAACCATTGACTGTGGCCACAACTTCTGTTGCTCATGCATTACCCAGTGTTAGGAAGATCTGCAGAACACCTTCCCCTGTCCAGTCTGCCTCCAGCACTGCCTTTACAGGAACTTCAAGAGGAACACACAATTATGTGAAATGACTGAAATTGTGAAGCAGCCTCCCATCAGGATGAACAAGAGGAAATGGCAGGGAAAAAATTGTGTGAGAAACACAATCAGGTTGTGATCTCTTTTTGTGAGAAGGAGCTGTTTTGCCATCACTGCAGAGTCCTCTCTGACCACGATGACCACCATCTAATGTCCCTTGAGGAAGCTGCTGCTGTTGAAATAAAGAATTTCAAAAGCTACATTGAGCCTCTGGAGAAGGAAGCTGAAAAAGCTGAAAAAAGATATGGAAACACAAGTCTCAAAATCATTTAAATTTAACTTGAAGGTAGAAATTCAGAGCTTTGATTTGCACGCTGATATTGAACAACTTATGCAGTCACTGCTAAAGGAGAAGGATTCCATTGTTTTGGGATTAATGAGGGAAGAGAACGATATTCAAGAAAAACTTTGAAAATAATATGCAAATTTCAGAGCATATTTCCATACTAAAAAACATGTGATATTACAGGAAAGCATGTGCAGTCTTAACTCAAGATACTGAAAGATATTGACAGCATCTACAAAACTTATGCAAACCTAAAAACCCCAGCAGTGTTTTCATATGAGTTAAAGAAAGAGAGTTGCTCTCTTCCTCCACAATATTTTGCCTTGCAGAAAATTATTAACATGTTTAAAGCAGATTTGTCACCAGATACTGAAACTGCTCTCCCCAAACTTGTTATCACAGAAGACAGAAAAAGTGTGACCTATGGAAAGGAGGAAAGAATCCTTATAATCCAAAGAGATTTACTTTCCACCCAGCTGTACTATGTTATGAAGGATTTGATTGTGCCAGATATTTCTGGCAGGTTGAATTAAGAGGCACAGGGGAATGGTCCTTGGGGGTGTATAAAGACTTTTTCCCTCAAAATGCCATTCCATCAGCATTGCCAAGGGACAGATGTTGGAAAATTCACAAGTGGGCACATACTCCTGCAACACTGTACACAATGAAATTCATATGGATTGGCATTTTTCTGGATTATGAGTTGGGAGTGGTTTCATTTTATAACATGCATATCAGAACTCATATTTACAGAGTCACTGATTCTTTTACAGAAACACTTAGGCCTTGTTTCTCTATTGCACATAATTCAACTCTCTGACCCTATAAAAAACCACAGATGAAGTAGATGAATGGTAAACAAACTAGAAGACTATTCATGTCTTGAACTATTTCTTCACTGTGTCCATTAAAGATTTTTAGGTTATTGTATAATGTTAGTTTAAATTTTTGGATAATCTCTTTTCAAGAATTGAATACTTTTCCATTTATTCAATCACCAGAAGAGAGTTCTTTTTGTACCTCTTTTCAGTAACTACCTCTAATATGATTAATAACGTGTATTTTGTTCATAATGCTTAATTCAAGAGAATGATATGGAAATCATTGACAAAATAAGTGTGCAATTCCAAAAGGCAGGTCTTTAGAATTGCCATTTTTTTCCTTATCAATCTTGATTCCCTAATGCTAATAAATGTATTGTGTCATGTTTACTAGTTTTTTTCATATGTCATGCACTTTTACCAGTTTCTTGAGCTTCCTGTGTTGTTAATGCTTGGCAACATTTGGAAGAATCATACTTCTAGAGTTCTTTTGCATCCTGAGGTTTTTGAAAGGGGAGTCATTTGTATACTGCATATAGAGATCTCCTCAATTGTCCTCAGTCCAATGATTTGCTAGAAAGACACATGAACTTGGCAAAGATGTTATAATCACAGTTATGGTTTATTACATAGTAATGATATAGATTAAAACGATACACAAAAAAGGTGCAGAGGACAGATTCAGGAAAGACCAAGCACAGGATTCAATAGAATCCTAAGGACAATGTTCAGTCTTCCAGCAATAATGAGAAATCTTTCCCAATTTGGTTACAGCTAGCCTACTTACTTTCCAAGTCACTGTCACCTTCACACTATTCTCTAAAAAAGACTTTAGGAAAAAAAATGTGCCAATATACAATGTATATGATATAGATACAATATGTCAATTAATATAAACTACATATATAAATATTAAACTATTTATTGTTACCTATAAGGTAATATAAAATTGATTGATTGGTTTGCATCATATATATTTTCTCTGAGTAAGAATATGAGTTCATCTAAATCTGAGGTGTTTTATATCTTTATAAATGGAGACATAAACACATATTATAAATTTTAACAATTATCTATTTTCAGAACTTTGTGTTTTAAATTTTCTTTCAAATTAAAATGAAATAAAATACTTCTTTTTCTAAGCAGAAAGAGATAAAGACATTTAATGACTATATAACACTGGATGTTATTCTTACCATTTCTGAAGTTTCTGTATCAAAACAAATTATCACTACAATCCACATTTTACTGTTTCTACATTTGCCCTGAGATGTGATGAATTTTATTAAGTCCTGCATTCCTGGGAGTGGAATTTGGAGAAAAGCCTGAATGGTCCATGTTGATTTAGAAGAACTCTACTCCAATAACAGAAAGTGTCAACCATGAGTTCAGAAGAGATACCAGAAAATTCAGCTGTTGAATAATGACTATGTTTCATTGGGTACTTTTCCAATAGCTTTTTGTGAGGGATAAGACTTAATTGATAATTTGAGCAATAAACAATTAAAACTGTCTGACCTTCTGCCTGACCATCTAGATATATTCACACTTACAGTAAGGGTTAAATAAGGATGAAGCTTATGAGCCTTAACACAAGTTATTCTGTGAGCTCCTAATCACTTTCATCCTCACCATAGTCTCACCAAATATACAAACCCAACTCTAACTTAGAGCTCTACTCTTTTTGCAACCTAGGTCTCCAATGATTTCTATGTTTCTGATGCCCATCCAGTGTCTTTGAAGGATAGAAATCTATGTTAAAAATACTGATTTTAAAATTAGATACAGGAAGTCACTCCAGTAATAGAACATTAGATCACTTTCATTTTAGGTTAATTCCATATCCAGTTGAAGCTCCTCAATAACTAGTTACAGTAGCTGGTATTATGATCCCTCCATCTTCTACCACAACTCATCAAGGATAACATGGACAATTTCATCCAAACTTTTTTTTACAGCCACTATCCAAGTTCACATCAGCATCCTCTCCACCTGAGCTCTTCCAAAAGCCTCCTATGTGGCTTGTCTTTACCTTGGTATTCTTCATAGCATACCCTTTTGGGTCTTCAGAGACCATTTCCAATGACCAGGCAATTCTTTTCTTTTGTTTTTTTATTTTTACTGGGAGGTCCTGGGGATTGAACCAGGTCCCTCCATATGGGAGATGGATGCCCAACCATTTGAGCTACATCTGTATCCCTGGCCAGGCAATTCTAATCATGATTCCTTCCTTCTTCAATTTCTTCAACGTTTGCAACAGATTTTATTGTTCTTGGATAAACACTGACACACTACAGTGATTCTAATATCTTGCATGTTCTGTCCCTACCCCAGACTCCATCACCAAGCTCTACTTTTTCTAGGCCTTGAAATTCCTGAGGTTCCTGTAAAATACAGAAAGAATAAGATTTCATTTTTTATAATTCCTTCTTTATATTCCTGAAACAAGGTCCTGGTACAGGCACTTCCCTCTGCCTGCCAAGAAAGGAGACTCCACCCAACCCTTAACACACACATTCACTATCTGCATATTGTACTCCTACCCTTCCATCAGAACTGAAACTTCAGCCCAATATGCTCTATTCTGTGAAACAAACCCTAATTTTTCAGTAGAATTGTAAGACATTCATTCTCCTATTTCCTCTCCAAATATAAGACTCTATACTTTATATACCAAATAATTTAGAGCTAAGATTGTCCATTCACTATTCTTGCAGTCTTGGCAAAGTTTACCTATATATTTGTCCAACAAAGTGATATGCATCTTTTAAATTTCACCTTAGGGGAGGCCTCCCTATGCTCCCATCAACACGGTGGATTGAGATGCTTCAGAGCTCCATTCCCCAATAGAACTTTGAACAGTTAGCAAAAACCGGCAGAAACATCTTTCTCAAAGCTCTAGAAAACAATTAACATACTGCAGTAACAGGGCAAACATTGAAAGAAGCAAAAGGTTATGTTTGGGATACAGGCTGTCCTCAGTGGCAGCAGAAAAGGGATCTGCCATCCACAGTTGTCAAGCTGCTACTGCCATGGGGAGATGGTCTAACTGGGCAAGCTGGCAGCCATTGGGTTCAGGTAGTGCATGGAGCCAAGGGACTACATCACCTGACAAGTTTGGGCACACACTGTGGGGGCATCACAGCCACTCCCTGGGAAGCCAATCTGCCATTGTGATATGGGCAGTGCTGGAGGAGCTCACAATGCCTGCCAAAAATGCTGTGCTGGTGTATCTGAGGCCTGTTCAATGGCCTGTTCTGCATGGACCTGGCCATGCTTGTCCTGGAGGACTGCTGCCAGCGCACCTCCAGCTGAAGCTCTGTGATGCACAGATGGCAGTGTACAGTGCCAAGGAATATATTAAAGGAATCTATGAACCTGAAATAGAATAAAGAGAATGTTACCCCAAGTCATTGCTTTGCATTTTTATTGGGGCAGAGAGCTTCATTCAGGACACCTGTGCTGAACTCTGTGTTTTGGACATTTGTCTTATTTGCCTTAGAAGGAGTACCCAGGCTGTGGTCATGACTAGGAGTCGCATTGAGCAGTTTGTAAAGCTCTTTGTGAATCATGAGAACCTACCCAGCAGTCAAAAAGAATCAGAGGTGAAAAAGGAATGTAAGCAATTTGTTGAAGCCCATGTAAACAATTATACAATGGATTTGTTGATATTCTTCACTTCCTTGAAAAAAGAACATTTGCCACTGACACAAGGTGAGGAAAGTCTGTTTGAAACAGGAGATAAAGATGTTACTGGGATTAAAGATTCTAATCAAACAGATTTTACACAGGATGCTTCCACAGGACTGAGTATTTACAGAGATTAAATCGTTTTGCAGAAAGATTCAAGAAATGAAGAAGGGACTCCAGTGTTTGAACTTACGAAACATTAGGATACAGTATTTTCTTGTTCAGAAGATGTGCTTTTTGTTCCAGTAAATGGCCTCACCCCAGATGAAGAAGCTCTATCCAAAGAGAGAGATTGTAACAAAAGGAGATTTTCTGTTTCTGAAGAAAGACATATGAAGAAGCAGTTTTCTTTGAAAAATGTTTAAGACTGGGAGCTTTTACGTGATGGTAAGACATCAGCCAGAAGCGTAATCACTGACCTATCTGATTCTTCTACTGTTTCTGAAAATTTAAGTCCAGATTTAAAAGACACTACTGGGGGTGGATGTGGCTCAAGGGGTTGGGCATCCATCTGCAATATGGAGGGACCCGGGTTTGATCCCCAAGACCTCCTGGTAAAATAAAAATAGAAGGCATGCAGGGGAGCCATGCACATGCATGCAGTGAGCCAGGACTGTGCAGTGAGCCAGGTCCCGCTGATGATGATGCAGCAAAGGAGAGACACAGACTAGAGCCAAGACAAGATGCACCAGAAATGAGGAACTGAGGTGGTGCAGGTGGCATAGTGCCTCTCTCCCACATAGGAGGTCCCTAGGATCGAATCCCAGTGAAGACTGGAGAAGAAGGATGAGAAGAGAAGGCAGGAAAAAGACACAGAGGATCACACAGTGAATGGGCATAGGCATCAAGTGAGGGGAGGGGGGAAATTAAAAGTAAAATAAATAAACCTTTTTAAAAAATAAAAAAAGCGGCACTACTGAGAAAATATAATTGAGCATCTCCATAAACTTTTTTTTTAAACCATGGGCTCTTCCGAAGAAATTGTTGAACAGGCCATTAGGGAGTTTGGGTCATCTACCGAACCATTATTGCTCTTAAAAGGAAATTGAAATAAAATTTTTCAGGAGGACAGAAAATTTTCATGTACTATGTATCCGGAGAAGAACAAAACCAAAAATAAAGGTGTTCGTAGCAGCATAAATGAGCTTGAAATGCATTCCACTCCAAAATCACAAACTCACTTCTGGCAAAATATTGTAGAAAAATGTTCTCAGTTACCATTCATAGTAGAATCAAATTGCAAGATTAATTTGTTCATAACAATGCCAATAGAACAAAACCAAAAAATCTGCAGATGTAATCAGAACTTCATTTGTAATGTAGATCTAGAAATTGCTTGCCTTTCACCTTCTGTTACCTCTTCAAGGCCCAAAGAATCTTTCAATTTCATTTCAGGGAAAGTTGTGAGACACCAGCAAGAATTTCCGGTTTTCCTGAAAATGTTTCGCAGCAGCAACCAGAACCCTTGCTTCCAAAATAATATGAAATCTGCCTGCAAAAGCTAATCAGTGGTTGTAAATCTCCACTGTCTAAGTCAAATTGTCCACTGGTTCCTCCACCAATACTGCTGTCTCAACTGCTACTTCAGTTACTGATGCAAGTTTGGCGGATCATCTGATCATATTGATTCCTCAGTTATGGGTTTCAAAGATTTTGAGATACTCTAAAATTACCCTACAAGCTGGAATGAAAAAAATAAACCAGTGGAACAGATTTAAAGCACATTGTTATAGATAAGAGCAATGTTCCAATTACACATCATCTGGAAAAGTTATTTTCTTGTTGTGGAGTTGCAATTGCAGTTCAATATATTTGGAAGCTTGGTAACAGAAACATCACTATATTTGTATCACAGTAGAGAACAAGGCTTTATCTTAATGCCACAGAAACAGCATTTTTGAATTCAACTCTAGGCACTGAGAATACTATCTTTAACTATTGCACAGATGGTCTTTGGTGAAATAATTGCTTCTCATGATAACAAGTTTTTACTACACTTAGTGGACAAAACTGGAAGCATAACCCTTCTGAGAATTTGTGACTGAGTCAGTCTCTTGGAGGGAAATTATTACAAAAAGATTGCTTCAGTATACATTTGTGGGAGGCATATTTATGTTATTGATGATCCTGTGGGAAGAAGTAGACCTCAATTACAAGTATTTTTTCAGAAGGAAGTCTTCATTAGAGATATGCAGCCCCAGTCAATGCCTTGACAAATGTGGGTATGTCTGACTTCAGCTTCAGAGTCCCTGGTGCCCAGGCAGCCAGCACCAGACAACACCCTCTGCCCAGATTCAGGAGACCACTTCAAGCTGCTGGCTTCCTCAGAAGCCACACTTCCCACTCTTGCTGAGACTTCCCAGTATCCAAGAGAATCTGCCTTTGACAGTACAAAGATCTTCTGTAGAAACCAATGAGCTGCTAGATGGTCTTTTGACGATCTTCCCAGACTAGGAGCAAAGACTGAAGATTGTTCACATCTTGGAGGCACTGCCATTTATGAAGAACTTGAATGCACTCTCTGCCATGGTGTTGGACAGAATATTGCATTGAGGAGCTATGGCTCATGGTTGACTAGTCTCATGCGAGTAATGTCTGTCCAGAGTGGAAAGTGACATAATGTGAAGATTTCAATTCCCCAGTATAATCACTGTCATAGTGTAAAGGGGAAAATTAAATGTTTTGTTTAAAAAAAAAAAAACCTGGGTTTTTGAAAAGAGATTTTATAAATATATAAATTATGCTGCTACTATGGACTTAACATTTTCTGTAAAAGGAAAATCGACATTTTCTGCCTGTTTTGTACTGTTTAATAGAGTAAATTCTTAAGCATATTTATATTTTTTTGTGTTTTTAAAAATATTTTCCTTAAAATTGAAAATACTGGCAAATGAATATCATTAGCCTTTTGAAATAAAGAAAAGAGTTGCTCTCAGGAAAAGCAAGATCTCTTTAAAAACAAAAAAAAAGAAAAAAGAAAAATGTTACATAAAGATGGTAGCATTTCACTAGGTCCTTATTGGTCCCTTCCCAATCCCTGACTAGCATAGGGAACAGAGGGCCAGCATTCTCAGGGTGGATCCCTGGTCCCAGATCTGGAGGAATCAGAGTAATCCTCATGCATGTATGGAAGCACGTATGGTTCACCCAATATTCTGGTATTGGCCTAAGGGACTCAGGACCCAGTAATTTTCCTGTGTGTAGAAGGCAGATCAAAGCTCTCCTACAGAATGCTGTGGCATACCAATCAAATTGTGACTGACTTGTACAAGGAATTGCTGGCTGGAGGACATTCAGTGCAGTGCCCAGACAAGACATAAGGAAATTGTTTCCTAGGGAAAAGTGGACATTCATTATTGTGTAAAAATGGAAATTCCTGTGTCTCATTAGCATGTCTAAGACAACATGGATGCAGAGAAAAGACCAGACAGGACCCTGTGGTTTGGCAAGTAGCTATTCTTCTAACTCTTTATATGGTTAAGCCCTGAAGGAGGGCCTTTGCACAGGTAAATCTGGGAGAACTGAGAAAAGTATTTTCTTTTGTTTTGTTGTTACCATCTGGCATTTCAAGAAAATCTTTGTCACAACACTAGATGCTTAAAGAACAGGTGACTCAGAGTTAAAATTCTATCAATAACACATTAAAATATCAAAATGTTCAGGATTAAACCAAAGATTACAAATCATACAAAGAATGGAAGCAGTGGCCCAAATGAGAAGATTAAAATATTAGAAACCAACAATGAGGTGAATCATACCTGGGAAATAGCAGACAAAGAAATAGTGCTCCTAAGTATGCTCAAATAGCTATAGATAAACATGGACAATAAGTGAAGGAATTGAGGAAAACAATAGATGAACACAAAAAGAATATCAGTAGATTGATGGAAATTATGGAAAAGAATCAAAGCAGAAGATCATTATCGTGGTTTGGGACTGTATATACCCTCAGGAAGTCATGTTCTTAAATTTAGTCCATTCTTGAGGGTATAAACCAATTTTAAGTGGGATCTTTTGAATAGGATACTTCAGTTAAGGCATGGCCTAGGGTGAATCTTAATCTTCTTACTGAAGCCCTTTAAAACTACATAAATACAGAGAGAGAGAGAGAGAGAGAGAGAGAGAGAGAGAGAGAGAGAGAGAGAGAGAGAGAGAGAGAGAGAGAGAAAATCATGGAAACCAGAAGCAGAAGGCAATGAAATATGGAAGAGATAGGATATACCAGCAGATGCTGCTGGATGCCTTGCCATGTGACAGAGGATAGCAGCATCAACAGCAGCCAGTCTTTGGGAAGAAAACATGGTGCCTTAATTTGGACATTTTTCTCAGCCTCACATATGTCATCTTGGAAGCTCATAAATTCCCATTTTTAAATAGCCAACCCATTTTATGGTATCTGCTTTGAGCATCACAGCAAACTAAAACAACCACAGTAAAAGAAATTAAAAATTCCTGTAGGAGTTTAATAATTGAATGGAGCTGGAGGAATAAAGAATCAGAGAGAGTAAAAGGCAAATTGAAATCATTCAGTTGGAGGAGTAGAAAGAAGATCGAATGAAGAAAAGTGAACAGATACTTCAGTGAAACCATCAAAGCATATGCATTGTGGGAGACCCAGTACAAGAAAAAGAGAAAAAGGGGCTAACAGAATATTCAAGGGAAAATGGCAAAAAAAAAAACAAAAACATTTGTAATGCAATAAAAGGCATGAATATACACATTCAAGATACTCAACAGATAGCAAACAGAATAATCCCAAATAGACCCAAGCCTCAGCATATTATATTCTAAAATTGCCAACCAAGAATTCTACATCAAGCAAAACCATCTTTCAAAATAATGGCAAGATTAAGACTTTTCCAGATAAACATAAGCTGGGGAAGTTCACCATCACTAGACTAGCACAAGAAAAAAATGATTGAGTTGTACAAGTTGCAAGGAAAGTATAGTAGATGATAGATCAAAGCCATGTGATATAGCTAGATACACCAGCTATGTACAGTTGGGGAAGAATATCGAGATTGAGAGGTGATGAATTTTCTCGTTTGTTTGGCTGTTTTTTTGTTTATTATTATGATGGAAAAATGAAAATGCTCCAATAATTATTGAAGTGATGAGTGCACAAACTATGTGATTGTACTAAATACCATTGATTGCACCCTTTGAATGAATTGTATATTTTATTAACATTTATCAACAAAATAGATTTGTTTAACAAAAACAACATGATAACTACAGTGGTAAAAGCAGCATGGTACTAGTATAAGAAGAGGCACATTGGACAATTGTACTGAATTGGGAACTCAGAAATTGACCCTAACATCTACAATCAAGTGATTTTTGACAAAGCTGTTAAGGCCACCAAGCTGGGCCAGAACAGTCTATTCAACAAATGGTGCTGGGAGAACTGCATAGCCATATCCAAAAGAAAGAAAGAAGATCTCTATCTCACACCTTATACAAAAATTTGATTCAAAATGGATCAGGACCTAAATATAAAAACAACAACCATAAAACTCTTAGAAGAATATGTAGGAAAACATCTTCAATATCTTGTAGCAGGCAGTAGTTTTTTAAAACTTACACCCAAAGCACGAGCAACAAAAGAAAAAATAGATAAATCAGACCTTCCAAATATTCAACAATTTTGCACCTCAAAGCACTTTGTCAAAAGGTTGAAAAGGCGGTTACCCAATGGGAGAAAATATTTGGTAATCCCATATCTGATAAGGATTTAATATTCATGATATATAAGGAGATGATACAAATCAACAATAAAAAGACAAACTATCTGATTAAAAATGGGCAAAAGATTTGAAAAGACAACTGTCCAAAGAAGAAATACAAATGGTGAAGAAACAAATGAAAAATGCTCAACCTTACTAGTGATTAGGGGAATACAATTCAAAACTACAATGAGATATCATTTCACACCTATTAGACTGGTCGCTATTAAAAAGTTGGAGAACTGTAAATGTTGGAGAGGATGTGGAAAGATAGGAATGCATATCCACTGTTGGTGGTAATGTAGAATGTTACAGTCACTATGGAGGACTGTTTGGCAATTCCTAAGGAAGCTGAATATAAACTTGCCATTGGACCTGGCAATACTATTGTTAGATGTATACCCAGAAGAACTGAGAGTAGTGACACAAATAAATATCTGCACACCAATCTTCATAGCAACATTATTCACGATAGCCAAAAGTTGGAAACAACCCAGGTGTCCATCAACTGATGAATGTATAAACAAGTTGTGACATATACACACAATAGAATATTATACAGAGTTAGGAAGAAATGAACTTATGAAGCTTATGACACCATGGATGAAACTGGAGGACATTAAGTTGAGTGAAGCAAGCCAGACACAAAAGGACAAATAATGTATGATTGCCCTAATAAGAACTAAATAAATTATATGAAATATGAATATGGGTAAAATTCCATATATAAGAACAGTTTTCTTTGAAGCTGAAAAAATGTAGTCTAATACTACAAAATGTTAATATCAGACCAAAAAACCCCCAATATATTAAGTGAAGGAGATCAGACACAGAGTATTACATATTGTATGATTCCATTTATATTAAAAGTAAATATGAATCAATTTATAAAGATGAAATTAGATTAGTTGGAATGTAGGGCTGAGGAAGGAATGTTAAAGAAGTGGAGTCTTTGTTTTTGGAATAATGAAATTGTTCTAAAAATTTTCAGATGATGAATGTACAACATTGTGGTTATACTAAAAGCCATTGATTATACACTTTGGATTGATCATATGGTATGTGAATATATCTCAATAAACTGCTTAATAAACAAATAAGTAATTTTGCAAGAATATGCAGAAATAGCAGCTATGGTCAGCAGGGGAAACAGAGTGATTGAGAGGTGAGGAATTTTCTTTCTTGTTTGTTTTTGCTTATTATTATTGAAATAATGAAAGTGCTCTAATAATGGTTTAAGTAATGAATGCACAACTATGTGATTATACCACATAACTTTGATGTGCACATTGGATGAATTGTATATTTTATTAATATCTATCAATAAATTTTATTTGTTTAAAAAAAAAGCCATATGATAAAATGAAGTTCTCCTATGAAGGTAGTGGCATGGGTAAATATAAATGCCACTGCACTTATATTTTTGGTTTGTAACTCCACTTTTCTTTCATACAGTACCTAAAAGGCAAATACACAAAATACAATGGGAACTTTTTGGCTTTGAAATCATAATGTATAAACTTGTAAGGTGTGATAAGAACTACATAAAAGTGGGGAGGTAGAAAGTTATAGCAACATAGTTTGAAAGGTGACTGCTCAGGGGTTTGAAGTTTTTCTTTTTGGAGTATTGAAACGGTTCTAAATTATTTTGTGATGATGAATGCACAAAATTGCGATTATACTAAAAGCCATTGATTATACATTTTGGATAGATCGTATGGTAAGTGAGTATATCTCAATAAAACTGCTTAATAAATAAATAAATAAATAATAATTGTACAAGAATATCAAGAAATAGCAGCTCTGTACAGGAGGTGAAGCATTGAGAGATTGTGAGGGGATCAATTTTCTTGTTTGTCTGCTTTTTGTTTATTATTATTATTGAAATAATGAAAATGCTCTAATAATGATTGAAGTCATGAATGCACAACTATGTGATTATACCAAATATCATTGATTGTTCAATTTGGTTGAATTGTATGCTTTATTAATATGAATCAATAAAATTGATTTGCTTAAAAAAAGAAAATATAGGGAAATATCTTCAAGATCTTGTGGTAGGTTTTAGTTTTTTTTAACTGTACACCAAATGTGAAAGCAATGAAAGGAAAAAAATAAATAAATGTGAATTTTTCAAAATTAAACACTTTTTTTCTTCAAATGACTTTTTCAAGAAAATAAAATGGTACCCTACTCAATGGGAGAAAATATTTAGAAAGCACATATCTACTAAGGTTTTGATGTACATGTTATATAAGGTCATCACACAACTCAACAAGAAAAAACATGCAAGTCAAAATTTCAGCAAAAGACTTTAACAGACATTTTTACAAAGAAGATATACAAATGTGCATAAAACAATGAAAAAAAGTTCAACATCACTAGCTATTAAGGAATTGAGATCAAAATTGTAATGGGATATCATTTCACACCTTATAGAGTGGCCATTATTAAAAAAAAATAAGCACAGAAAACTACAAGTGCTGGAGTGGATGTGGCAAAATAAGAATATTCCTTCACTGTTGGTGGGAATATAGAGTGGTACAGCTTTTGTGGAAGACAGTTTTTCAGTAACTGAAGGAGCTGAATATAGAATTTCCATTTGTTCTAACACTTGGATACTAGGAATATATTCAGAAGAACTGACAGCAAAGATGCAACATGACAATTGAATGCCAATATTCATCGCAGCATTATTCACAACTGCTAAAATATGGAAAGACTCCCTTGTCCCTCAAACCATGAACAGAAATCAAATATGATACATACATACAATGGAATACTATTCGGCTACAAGAAGAAATTAAATCAGAATGCATATGGCAACATGGATGAACCTTAAGGACACTATGTTGTGTGAAATAAGCAGACACAAAAGGAGAAGGCATGTATGGTCTCAGAAATATGAACTAACTATAATAAGTTTACTGATGGAGGGTAACTCTAGGCTATAGTTTAATAGGAGATAGAATATGGGTTGAGAATGGGAGCTGATGATTAATGAATGCAGAATTTTTAATAAGGTTTATTTTGAAAGTGTGGAAATGAATAAATTTGATGATAACACATTATAGTGAGTATAACTAAAACTGCTGACCTGAGCAGGTGTTGAGTAGTTGAGTGCCTGCTTTGCAATGTACATGGTCCTGGGTTCAAACCGCAGTACCTCAAAAAATAAAAAATCTTGCTGATTTATAAATGTCATTGTGGCTGAAAGGGCTAGTCTGTGGATATCAATGTCAATTAAAAGGAAGCTAGAGAATAATCTAGGGGCTGCATAAATTTATGATTTTGATGGTGGATGACTATTGTGGTTAATAGTGTAAGTATAAGAATGTTCTTTAACAAAGTGTTACGAATGTGGTGATACTCAGGAAAATTTCTACACATGAAACTTATAGATGTCAGTTTACACGAATACTGTTGTATTTTTACAGCAATGGCAAAGAAGATATTATGTCAATCTTAAGGTACAACAATTGGGGATTTAAGGGCTTATGGGATTTTTCCATTTGGAGAAAAAACCTGTCCTGAAGTTCGTTAAGGTGATGACAGCACACTCTGATGAAAATGAGAGACATAGAGTGTACACTTTGAACCAATTGCACAAAGCATGGGATGGTATAACACAGTGAATACTGAGGTGGAAGATGGACCATGGGTAAGAGGATATGAGAACCTTCTCTCATGAAATGTAGAAACATATAATTCTAATACAGGTTGTTATTAATTGAGTGGGTTGGGAGAAAAATACAGCAAATATAAGATATGGGCTATAGATAGTAGTAACATTTTGAAGATTAACTTTCATAGTTTATAAGAAATGTTTCAAAACAATGCAAGGAGTTGGTGGAGGGATGCAGCTCCAGACTCAGCACAGAGCCAGGATTCCAGCAGCAATGAGTTAGGTGAGTGAATCCTGGGCCACAGGAAAAAGAGACTCAGGGAAGTAGACAGGCCTGGGGTATGGACACCAGAGTGGCAGCAACCAAGCTTTCAAAGGCAGGAAATGTAGTAACTAGGCCAGGACTCCACATCCAGTTAACTTTTATTAATTAGTTAACTAAAGAGTAATTAAATATTTGATGATGTTTTATATATTCATACTTACAAACACCATCTTTGTTTAACCTATGATTAAATATGTGGAGTATATTTTAGTGATAATCGAGATTTTTGGTGGTCTAGAGTCATCAATGTGGTTTTGTCCACCTCTGATCAAAAGTTGAGCAAAGTGTTGTGAAAAACCAATGAATCTAAAGTGAACCAGCAAAATGAGGAAGAGAAATGCAAATTCTATTCTGAATTTTTTTTATCCTGTGCCATGACAAATTCCTTTTGTTCAGAAATAAATATTCCATGTGATGTATCTCTATTTGTGTTTATGCTCACACCAAACTGGAAGACAAGATGAGTGTATCCTTCCTTATATTGAAATGGTGAGGGAAGAAGCAACTAGCCTCAGATATGAGAGGATGCCTGTCATCCAACCCACATGTCATACAAGTAGATGGGACCCTAATACCTGCCTTGGTCTTTCCTCAATCTTGATTTACATTAATTTGGTGATCTTTTTTGAAATTAAAGGAACAAGGAGAAGGCAGCCATGTTTGGTCCAGTGAAAGTAGGAGAATGAGAGGATGAAATGAAGGATGAGGCTCAAAGAAGTTAGCAAGAGAGAACTTGACTTGGGTAGAATAGGACAGTGACACACAAACTGATATCAAAATATCAGCCTTTTGGAAAAAAAAAACAACTTTCTACTTATATAATATTACACTCATTTAGAATAGTAGAGAGGAAAGTAAAATGAATTCCATGTATCCTTATCTGTAGTTTCATCAATGCCACTTCACCATCATTTTGAAGCAAATCCCTGGGTATCTTATGATTTATATCTGTAAACATTTCACTATGTACCTTAAAAGATACATTTTTAAATTAGCAAAATTAATACCATATAGAACTTCAAATAATTAGCAATATTTTTATTAAGAACCTTATCCATCTTGCTAAATTGAACTATAACATTCAAGATCATGTGTTTGAAAGTGGTCTTACATTGCACTTGGTAAATATGTATTTTAGGACTTATTTAATCCCTCAATTTCCCTAGAAATGGAGACTGAAGAAATTTGAGAGGTTTGGAGTGGAGGGGAAAGTGAGAGTAGTTGCTCCAAGGAGAGAGCAAGAGAGAAGTGGCCTTGGCTGGTGTGGAGCAGTGAGACACTGAAAAAATGGTTAACCTTTTGAAAATGTTTTTCTTATAGAACTTGTTAAGAATATAAAACAGTAGACAAAATAGTTTTATGTTCATACTCATCAACTTCTGTCCCCACTCTTTCCTAGCTCTCATTATTTTGAAGCAAATCCTAGACATAGGCTTTTAAGTGTAAATATTGTACTCTTTATGTCTCAAGTACAGAGTTACTTTTCATTAGCATAATCATAATTTAGTATCAGACTTATAAAAATCAACATTTTTAATCAGTTCATGGACACCTGGGTTGTTTCTAGCTCTTGACTATCATGAATAACACTTCTATGAACAACAGCATGCAGATCTCTGTTCTTGTCACTGCTCTTAGTTCTGGATATATATAGCAATGGTATTTCTGGGTCACATGTCATGTCTATATTCAGCTTCCTTAGGAATTGCCAAATAGTCCTCCACAGTGACTGCACCATTTTTCATTCCCACCAACAGTGAATAAGCATTCCTATCTCTCCACATTCTCTCCAACCATTTAAATTTTCTGACTTTTTAATAGTGGCCAGTCTAGTAGATACAAAATGATATCTCATTACAGTTTTGATTTGCATTTCCCTAATCACTAGTGATGTTGAACAAGTTTTCATGCCTTTCTTCACCATTTGTATTTCTTCTTTGGACAGTTGTCTTTTCAAGTATTTTGTCCATTTTTTAATTGGACAGTTTGTCTTTCTATTGTTGATTTGTATGAGCTCCTTATATATCATGGATGGTGTTGCAGTTTGATATTATTTATGAATTCCAAAAATATTTATTGGATTATGTTTATAAACTGGTTTGTTCCTATGTGCATATTAGATTGTATTAGATTCAGAGGTTTCACTTTTACTTGATTAAATTAAGATTGGGGTTTTGATTTGGTCAGGTCAGTAAGATGTTGAGTCCCCACCCCCCTGGTAGGTGGGAACTCATAGAGGAAACAATATGACAGAGGAGAGAGTTGGAGTTTTGATACTCAAGCCCTGGGAGGTAGACACAAAGAGAAGAACACAGAGGGATAGAGATGGTTCCATAGACATGGCAGAGGCCCTGGAAAGAGAGAAAACCTGAGAGTATACAGCTGACCTTGTGGAGTGAACAGAACAGCTGAACCTGGACAGAAATGAGCCCTGGGGATAGAGACATTTAGGAGGAAGAGAAAGGCTGAACCCTCACAGAGACTGACAGCTATCTTGCTCCAACATGTGTCAATAGAGTTTGGTGAGGGAAGTTACTTACACTTTATGGCTTTGTGACTATAAGATTCTACCCCCAAAGAAATACCCTTTAAAAATGCCAACAGAATTCTGGTACTTTGCATCAGTACCCCTTTGGCTGACTAATACAGATATTGAATCCTTATCAGGTATTTGTTTGAAAAATATTCTCTCCCATTGTGTTGGCTGCCTTTTTACCTTTTTGACAAAGTGCTTCTTAGGCAGGTTAGTACAGGTTAATGGAGGAGAATACAAGCCACATCATGGCTGACAGAATACATGGCCAACAGACATGTCTGCAAGACCTTGCTGAGACCTTGAATTTAAACTTGATGTCCCAGTTTCTCTTTCCAGGACCTCCTGTTGGCCCCATATATTTGAAGCAGGCCTCACCATTGGCCCCCACCATTGATAGGATAACCAATAACAGCTAGGGTCCAACCCTTTTCCATTAGCAAAGAGGAGGGATAATTAACAGTTTAAAAGGTAATCACATGAAGTAGAACGTTCTCTTTCTGCCTAGAGGAGCCAGCAACAAATCTTGGTGTGTATTTCCATCTTTCTCTCCCATTTCTCAGCAAGCTCTGTTCTTTCCCCCCATTTCCCAAATACACTTTTTATGGGCCTAACTAAACTGGTGTATTCTTAATTCATTTATACAGCACAGCCAAGAACCTAGAGGAATCCAATGTTTCCCTGTGTTCATTTGGTGAGCCATTGCCTGGAGAAAGATAAGTGAGTGGTGCTCCCAAATCCTGCCAGAGACTGATCAGTTTTAATTAAGGCCTATCTGTGTCCTGTTTTAGTTCTGCAATTTCAAAGGGGGTTAATGGCTAGGGGGTTCCTGGATAAGCTCCCAAAGGATATAAACTTGGTTTTATGCCACACCTGGCTCCTTCTCCAGGGGTAGCAGTGGCTAGTCCCCTCACTGTGTAGATCCAACAAATTTCTGGGTGGCGAGTGAAACCACCCTTGAGACCTGACTGGGTACGTGGCCTAAGTTAGGCAGGAGACTGCAGGGAGTTTACCAGACCCTCTCTAAGTTCAGAATGGCTATCACCTTCTGTATTATTTCCTTCCATTGCTAGTTAACTCCTTTTAATTAAAAGTGCCTTTGATCTTCTGACTACTGCTGTCCTCATTCTGGGTCTGTGAGATGCTTTACAATGCCTTAGAAACTGAAAATAAATTTGATAGGGAGATGTCAGCCCCAGCCTCAGCAGTGGCCTGAGGCCTTGCTCCATCTCCACACTTGGAGAGGTCTGGAGATTGTCTGGGGTGGGGGGGGTGGTACTGAGGGTGTTTGCTGGCAACTCACAGGACAATTAGTCTCTAGTTCTTTTATGGGCTTTTAATGTTCAGTTTAACTGAGGAACTTGGTCCCTAGGAGTGGTTATGGGGTGAGCTCACTCATAACCAGCTCCTAAAACCACTGCAAAGTAGGCAATAGCATTTAAAGTTCCCTAGCCAGCCCCTTTCCTAGGATCAGCCCAGCTTGAGTGTTTCAGTCTGGGAATGGGACCCAGATGCCCCCAAGACCTCTAAGGCTTTGAGAACATCAAGAGACAAAGCTCCCAGTACACAGAACATGGGACAGTGAGCAGGGCTCTGCCAGTTTCAGGATGCTGGCTCGGCGAGCAAATCTTCAACCAGGTATAATGGTGGGATGCCATCCAGACTGATGAATACATTTTCCTCCCTTAGGATAATGGGTGGCTTTTAAATTAGGACAACCTGCCTAGGCTAATCTTTCCTGCCAAACCACAAGGCCACAGTATGGCCAAGAGTGGGCTCTGTATGGGACCCTGAATTCCAGTTAAACCTGTGTAAGAAAGGAGAGAGCAGACAGATCTGAGGGCCAGAGGCCACAACCATGTGGTCATGTCTCCTTAAGCAGGAGACTGTGGAACAAAAAAAGTTCATAACCCCTGCCTTAAAGGGATGAGAAAAGGTGCTCTAATTACTAAATTTCTTTTCTGTAGAATAATGTACCTCCTCCTGTGCCATCAACTACAATTAAAAGGTTCCTGGCTTTCCTAGTTCCCTACCTATTTCCTCGTAACACTCCAATCCTTCCAGTGAAAAAGCCTTGCAAGGTTTTATCCCTTGTGGGAAGTAACTAATGGGAAAGAGCCCTCAGAGCAGCACCAATTCATGTCTCATTGGGGGCAGGGTTTCTCTAGAAACTTTAGCTCTGTGCTTAGCAGCTGCCCAGGGATTTTCCTGGAGGAATGAAGCTGGAGGGTTCTGCATGAATTTCTGCCATGGACAGACACTGGGAGCTTTTCATCCAGGTGATTCTAAAGTCAAGTCTTTCCCTAAGCTAAGTTAAGTGCATAAAATTACTATGTTCTAACTTGTTCTTGCTTTAACTTTTTTAGGCTGCTCATGCCTAGGAACTCTTAAATCAGATTTGGATTTGTTATAAATTGGATAATGGTGAAAGGTAACCTAAAAATTGAGTCTAAATGTCAATACCATCTTGCAATTAAATTTGATAAATCACAAGTGGAATTAACTGAGGGAAAAGCAGAAAAACTTAGCAAAGTTGTTACTAATAAAATTGTTCTAGCTGCTTAATGAATGAAAGTGCTCAAATTGCTTTTAAGTGAAAACTTACTGGAAACTGTAAATAAGAATTAAGATCATTATACAGATGCCTTTCTCAAACAACAGAAGGATGTAACTGAAATTATAAATGAGTGGATGTGGCCTAGACTTCAGCTATTGTAATGGTAATCTTAAAATAAATATACCTTTGATTATATTTATTTTGTAACTCGCTTCATAATTCCATAAACTTCAGCTATTGTGATGGTAATTATAAACTGAGTTTGCCTTTGTTTATGGTAACTTTAAGTCTAAGCTCATGCCTTGCCTTTGCTTATGGCTATTTCATGACAACTTCTTCAACCTTTGGCTCAGGAGAAAGCAAACTCAAGACACCCTGTCTCCTGTCCTTGTACTAGTATTAGTGACCCTGCTTTCTCTCATGGCTCCAACTGTAGACTAAATTGTTGCCTGTTGGAATTTTCATCCCTCATGGTTGAAAATCCACTTTTCCAATCCAGTGGCCACCTTAGTCCTGTTATCTCTGAGGACTGGAGAGGGGGGCCTCCCACCTCTAGTGTTAAAATTCCTAAAATCAATTCATGAGAGAAACCAGTTTCCCTGAGGTTTCAGTGATCTTAGTGAGTGTATACTAGAATTAATATCCTTCATCTAAGTTCTGCCAAAGTCAAAATGGAAAATAAGCAAAGCTCTGAAGTAAAGGAAAATGTTACAAATTGTACCTTAAATTTAGCATTGGGAACTTTTTGGTTATAAGCCAATAATTACAAGTAATGAAATTCTTATGCAAAACTGCATGGTCACAGTACAAATTATATTAATTAGAAATAGCCTTCAAAGAAATATTTTAAATGTTATTTTACAGTTAAATTTATTTTGTAAAAGAATGAAAGTTTTAACTAACTTTAGCAAGTTGTGTTTCTGAGTCAAACTCACAGTTCATGTCTTCCTTTTGTTCAATATATTTATCTTCATACATCGGGATCGTAATATCAAATTAACAAATAAAATTCACTTAAAAGCTCTATTCAAATTGTTAAAAATTAAATATGCAGTTACATGTGAGAATGAATATTCCTGGAACCCAATTTAGATTAAGCAGGGTAGAAAGGTCATATAGAAATCTGAATATAGGAACTATTAGGGAAGGAGAAAAGATTTTCCTGAACTCTTTGACCTACCCAGCCCCCAAGGCCTTCTCTTTGCAAGAACTCTGAGGGAGGGGCCAGGTATAACAGATTAAAACTCTATCTTCCAGGGTAGTTTATAATTTTATTACCAAATTTCAGTAAGTACAGGAAAAGTCCTTAAAAGCTATGGGAATGTCTTTTCTAAATTATGATTAAAACAAATTAAACCTTTGTAATATATTCCAAAGCCTAGTAATCAGTATGCATTGAAGATTATTCACAGTTTTAAAATTTTATTAAAGAAAAGATGTTTTAATCCTCCTGTAAAGGAAGGAAAATGAACATTCCTTGCATAAACTAATGGTTTCAATTTTATTCAGTTTGGGTGTTATCTCCCTGGTTTATAGAATACCAGTTAAATAAGTTAACATTATATGTATTAAATCTTTAAAATGATGAGGGTGTAAGTTAATTTTTAATGAAATTAAGCTAAAGAAGGAAATGTAGATCAGCCCTTTCTTAAATAAAATAAATTTCATTGGTTACTAACTGTAATTTAGTAAGCTTATTTAAATATAAGGTAACTAGTATATGTGGCTATGGTTAACTATAGAAATTTGTAAAAGCATCTTCTAAGTTGAAGGATTTAAATGGCTAATTCCAGGAAGCCATTTACTAGAAACCTAATTGATATTAACAGCAAAAAATAACTTCATAACAGGGAAACTTGTCGGAGGCCACCTCAATCTCCATGTTAAAGTGGTGGTAAGGAAAGATAATTTTAATTTTATTGGGAATCTTCAGTTTTCATAAAATAACTGAGGAAGTAAGTTTTCCTGTACTGCTAAAATAAGATACCTGCTAATTAACACCTTTATGGTAAAGGTGTAGAAGTAAAAATCAAAGTACTAAAATAGTTAAGTTCATTTGATATGTTATAAACTGCATTGAAAGTGTTTTAAAGGTGTATAAAAATTAAAAGAGATAAACTTAAGTTTTGTCAAATTCTCTTGTACATTCAAACCAGGCCTTCAATACATGCATTTTGCCTCTCCATTTTGAGATTTTGGCTAGGTTGGTCACTGACCATAAAACAATAAATGTATCTACTACATATCTGGTTGGGCTTCTGAAGTGGATGGAGAGTATGATGGAGGTTCAGTCTCCTGCAACAGCCAGCAATGGCTCAATATGGCCAGAAGTACAATGGATATTCCCTCCAGACTATCTCTGTTTCATAGTGCTGAGGGGCGCTATGCACCTGGTCAATGAAATACTGGAGCCTGCCTTCCTAGCTTCTCTTTAAGGTCAATGGTGCTGCAGCATGCTGGCTATGTGAAGGGCACACCAAGAGGAGCAACAACTACCAGAGTGATGAAAGTAGAATTTGAACACAATTGTCATTGTGGCCTACTTCCATGGAAAGATAACATGTGTGGTATTGCAAACCTGGAGCTTAGATCTATTAGTTGCAGCTCAAAGAGAAACTTATGCATTAGTTAGTGCATGTAAGCACTGAGGGCTATAACTTTCTTTTTCAACACTGCCTTTCATTATCTCATAGGTTTTCATATGTTATGTTCTCATTTTCATTCATTTCAAGGTAGTTGCTGAATTCTCTTGCAATTTCTTCAATTATTCAAGAGTGTGATGTTTAATCTCCATACATATATGAATTTTCTCTTTCAATGTCCACTATTTTCATCTTCATTCCATTATGATCAAAGAAAGTATTTTGTATAATTTCAAACTTTTTAAATTTATTGAGATTTGTCTTGTGACCCAACATATAGTCTACCTTGAAGAAGGATCCATGAGCACTTGAACAACATGTATTTCCTACTGTTTGGTGTTGCAATTTTCTGTAGATTCTGCAAGGTCTAGTTCATTTATCATATTCAATCTCTCTGTTTTTTATTTATCCTCTTTCCAGATGTTCTAGCCACTGAGAGTGGTGAATTGAAATCTCCAACTATTATTGCAGAGACATCTATTTCTCCTTTCAGCTTTGCCAGCGTGTGTCTCATGTATCTTAGGGCACTCAGGTTAGGTTCATAAGTATATAGTATAGTGATTTCTTCTTGCTGAAGTGTCCCTTTTATTAATATATAATGACCTTCTTCATTCCTTATAACAGTTTTGCATTTTTAAGCAGCTATATTGAGATATATTCACATGCCACATAATCTATCCAAAGTATACAATCAATGCCTTTTTTTTCTCAGCTAACATTTTGTTTTGAGGAGCAAAATTTACTTTTTTAAAACAATTTATTGAAGTATATCATTCATACATGAACATACATAAACTATAATTGTTCAGTAAACATTGTGAACTTACAAAACAAACATGCATAATATCATACAGGGCTCCCACACATCACTGCCCCAAAACACCCTGCACTGTTGTGAAATATCTGCTAAAATATCATGAAAGATCTTCATCAAAGTATTACTACTAACTATAGTCTGTATCTTCCTCTCCTATACATTTCTTTTCAGGATTTATTTATTATTTGCTTTTATCCATTTTTATCCCACCCCCATTTTTGCTCTTTCCGTGTCCATTCGCTGGGCAAAACTTTGTGTCTGTTTCCTGCTCTCCCTTCTCACCTTTCTCCTCCTGTCTTCACTGGGATTTGATCCTCAGAATCTTCAATGTGAGAGAGAGGCATCCTATCACCTGCATCACCTTAGTTCCTGGTTTTTCGGTGCACCCAGTCTTGGTTCTCCCTTGTGTCACTCTCTTGTTATGCCATCATCTTGCTGCATGGTTTGTGGGGCCTGATGGATCACACGTGCATAGAGCCTGGACATGCACCTGCACACTGGCCCTAACAGCACACCCACAGATGGGACTTGGCGGCTCACCTGCTCACGTGGCCTGGTGGCTCACTTGCTTGTGCAGCCTGGTGGCTCACCTGCTTGTGGGGCCTTGTGGCTCACCTGCTCATGGGGCTTGGTGGTGCACCTGTTCATGGTGCCTGATGGCTCATGCGCTCATGGGGCCTGCAGAGAACCTGCGTGCGGGGCCTTGCGGCCCACATACCCCCATATTTTTCTTTTCATTTACCTTTACTGGGAGGTCCCGGGGATTGAACCCAGCTTCCTCCATATAGGAGATGGATGCCCAACCACCCAAGCCACATCTGGTACCCCTGCTATATCTCTCAAGGTTGACCAAAGATACCCAAAGTACAGTTTTTTCCCATACAGGATGGTCATCTAATAAATCAGGCTTAGTTTATCACCAGCATTCTAAAAACCAGACCTAGGGAGGAAAAATAGGTCTGGTGACACATGCATGGTTTCTAATATAGTGAATTTTTAGCCTATCCTGATTATCACAAAATCAGGTCAGTGAGAATATTTGTATCAGTTTTGCATAAAATTTATTCTGTCCGATATTAGTATCGCTACTCCAGCTCTATTCTGGTTACTAAATGTGTGGAATATCTGTTTATAACCTTTCATTTTTTTCCTATATAGTGCTTCTTTATTCTAAATAATACAAAGTACAGAAGTTTAAAACACTACTTCCTCTCCTGTCAAAACAGCCCTTTCATTCAGAGGTGTGTAATTTTGTGTGTCAGCCATGACAAGTATTAAGTAAATGAGGAATTTAATTCAGGAATTAGAATTTACATAAACATAGGAGTAGCTTGCAAGTGAAAATGTAGAAGGGGTCTGTCAGAGGATCAGAATGAAAGTCACTTCTTTATGAAGCACTATCAGAGGTGGACAATTTGGAAATTGTAAGAAAGTCTGAGAAATTCTGCTTATCTGGAAGCTGGAATGGAATTCAGGAATGAATGAGGTGTGAAGAAATCTAGAAACTTCCACCAGTATAGTAGCAGCTTTCTCTTTGAAAATCCCTGCTTCTATAAGAACTGTCACTTTCATATCTCAAGATAGTAAGCTTTGGATTGCTGTGGGTCTGCTGGATAAGCAATCTAATGCAAATAAGAGAAGAACAAGGCAGCTTTGCCTCTATTTGTAATCATTTCTTTTCTTTTCTTTTCTTAAGCATTTTTTTTTCAATTTTATTGATACATAATAATAAAGCAGAAATACATCCAAAAAGTGTAATCAATGGTATTTGGTGTAATCACATGTTTGTGCATTCATCACACCAATTACTCCCAGAGAACTTTCATTATTCCAATAATAAAAAACAACAAGTAAACAAACAAAACTTATCATCTCTCAATCTCTCTTTACCTCACCTGGTGTACATAACTGCTATTCATTTTCCTTCTCTCTAGTATACTTGTATTTATATTTTGTAAACACTTTCTTATATATGCAATATCACCCATATTTGTGTTTTAAATGAGGTTTTACTATCTTATACAGTCCCATGTTAACAGTTTTTAGCTTTTCTTTTAGTGATATACATTACGTTATACTTTCCTTTTCAACCACTGTCATATCCATACAATAGCTTCAAACACCATGCTATATTTCCACCATTTCTATTCATTTCCAAAGATTTACAAACAGCTTGTTTACCAATTCTGCACAGATTAACCATCAGCTTTCCATTCTCTACCCTCATTCTATTTTCTGGTGACCTATATTCTAATTATTAACTTCAAGGATTTACACAGTGTGTTTAGATCATATTAGTGCAATCATACAGTACTTGTTCTTTTGTGTCTGGGTTGCTTCACTCAACATAATGTCCTCCAGGTTCATCCATGTTGTCATATGCTTCATGACTACATTTCTTCTTACTACTGTATAATATTCCATCATGTGTATATAACACAATTTGCTTATCCATTCATCAGCCGATGGACACCTAGGTTGTTTCCGACTTTGGCATTCATGAATAATGCCTCTATGATCATTGGTATTCAGATGTTTGTTCGTATCTCTACTCTCAATTCTTCTGGGTATATACCTAGTAATGGTATTGCCGAATCCATGGCAAGTCTATATTCAACTTCCTTAGGAACAACCAAACAGTCCTCCACAGTGGCTGTACCATTCTTCATTCCGACCATCAGTGAATAAGTATTCCAAACTGTCACATCCTCTCCAACATTACAGTTTTCTGATATTTTAATAACGGCCAATTTAATAGAGGTGAAATGGTATCTCATTGCACTTTTGATTTGCATTTCCCCAATTGCTAGTGATGTTGAATAATTTTTCATGTGTTTCTTTGCCATTTGTATTTCTTCTTTGGACAATTTTCTTTTCAAGAGATTTTCCCAGTTTTCAATTGTGTAGTTTGTCTTTTTATTGTTGAATTGTCTGTTCTCATTGTATATCATAGATATTTAAGCCCTTATAGGATATTTGATTGACAAATATTTTCTCCCATTGAGTTCGCTGCCTTTTCTCCCTTCTGACAAAGTCCTTTGAGGTATAAAAGTGTTTAATTTGAGGAGCTCCCTTTTATCTATGTGTTCTATTGTTGCTAATGCTTTGGGTGTAAGGTTTAAGAAACTACTATGTACCACAAAATCTTGAAGATGTTATCCTAGATTTCTTCTAAGGAGTTTTATGGTTGTCACTTTTATATTTAGGTCCTTAATCCACTTTGAGTTAATTTTTGTATAACATGTAAAATAGGGGTCTTCTTTCTTTCTTTTGGATATGGATTTCCCTTTCTCTCAGCACCATTTATTGAATATACTCTTCTGGCCCAGCTGGGAGGGCTTGACCACCTTTTAAAAAATCACTTGACTATGGATGTGTGGGTTGATTTCTCAGTTCTCAATTTGGTTCAATTGGTCAATTGCCTGTCTTTATGCCAGTACCATGCTGTTTTTATCACTGTAGGTAGGAAATATATGTTTCAAAGTCCAGAAGTGAGATTATTCTAACTTTGTTCTTAAGGCTTTTTGAATATCTGGGTACCCTTACCCTTTCAAATAAAGCTGTTAATTAGTTTTGCTCTTCTGTAAAAAAAGGTTGTTGGGATTTTATTCAGATTTATTTGTTAAATCTGTAAATCAATTTGGGTAGAATAGCCATCTTAATGATATCAGTCTTCCAGTCAATGAACGTGGAATGTCCTTCCATTTATTTAAGCCTTCAGTTTCTTTCAACAATGTTTTGTAGCTTTCTGAATACAGGTCTTTCATGTCCTAAATATTCCTAAATATTTGAATGCTTTAGTTGCTTCCATAAATGTAATGTTTTTCTGATTTCTTCCTCAGGTTACACATCAATAATGTTTAGAAAACTATTGATTTTTGCATATGAATCTTGTATACTGCTACTTTTCTGAACTCGTCTTTTAGTTCTAGAATCTTCTTTGTGGATTTGTCAGGAGATTCTAGATAAAATATCATACTATCAGAGAATAGTGAAAATTTTACTTCTTTTCCTATTTGGGTGCATTTTATTTATCTAGTACTGACAATGGACGTTCTTGTCTTGTTCCTGATCTCAGCAGGAAAGTTTTCAGTCTTTCACCATTGAGTACTATGCTAGCTGTAAGTTTTTCATATATGCTCTTTATCATATTGAGAGAACTTTCTTCTATTCATATCTTTTGGAGTGTTTATTACCAAGAATTGGTGTTCTATATTGTCAAATGCCTTTTCTGCATCAATGGAGAGGATCATGTGATTTTTCTTCTTCAATTTATCAATGTGGTTTATTACACTAATTAGTTTTCTTGTGTTTTACCACCCTTGCATACGTGGGATAAAAGGCACTAATTGAGGTGTATAATTCTTTTAATGTGCATTTGGATTCTGTTTGCAAGTATTTTGTTGAGAATTTTGCATCTATATTCATTAGAGATATTACTCTGTAATTTTCTGTGTGTGTGTGTGTGTGTGTATGTGTGTGTGTGTGTATCTTATCTGGTTTGGTATTAAGTTGATGTTGGCTTCATAGAATGAGTTGGTACCCTTCTTTCCTGTTCAATGATTTGGAAGAGATTGAGCAAGATTGATTTTATGTCATTTCTGAATGGTTGATAAAATTCACCTGTGAAGCCATCTGGTCCCAGACTTTTCATCTTTGGAATGTTTTTGATGATTGTTTTCATCTCTTTTCTCGTGATTGGTTTGTTGAGGTCTCCTGTTTCTTCTAGGATCATTGTAAGTGGTTTGTGTGTTTCTAGGAATTTGCCCATCTTGTCTACATTTTCTAATTTTTTGGCATACAGTTGTTCATAGTATCCTTTTATGATTTCTCTTATTTCCGTGGGGTCAGTGGTAATGTCTCCTCTTTCATTTCCTATTTTATTTATTTCCATCTTCTCTCTTTTGTCAGTATATCTAAAGTTTTGTCAATTTTGTTGATATTCTCAAAGAACCAACTTTTGGTTTTGTTGATTCTTCTATTATTGTTTTTTTCTCAATTTCATTTATTTCTGTTCTGATTTTTACTATTTCTTTCCTTTGGCTTGTTTTGGTATTAGTTTGGTTTTCTTTTTCTAGTTCCTCCATGTGTGCAGTTAGTTCTTCAATTTTAGCTTTTTCTTCTTTTTTAATTTAGGAATTGAAAGCTATAACTTCCCTCTCAACACTGCCTTTAATTATCCCATTGGTTTTGATATGTTGTGTTCTCATTTTCATTCATCTTAAGATATTTGATGAATATGTTTACAATTTCTTCTTTAATCCACTGATTACTTAAGAGTGTGTTGTTTAATCACCATGTATTTATGAATTTTACCTTTCCATCCATTATTGATTTTCAGCTTCATTCTGTTATGATCAGAGAAAATGTTTTGTATAATTTCAATCTTTTCAAAATTTTGAGACTTGTCTTGTAACCCAACATATGGTCAACTTGAAGAAGGATCCATCAGCACTTGAAAAGGAAGTATATACTGCTGTTAGGAATTCAATGCTCTATATTTGTCTGTTAGGTCTAGATTATTTATCATATTATTCAAGCTCTCCATTTCTTTATTTATCCTTTTCCCAGACATTTTATCCAATAGTGAGAGTGGTGTATTGAAGTCTCCAACTATTGTTGTAAAGACATTTATTTTTCCCTCAGTTTGGCATGTGTGTGTCTCATGTACCTTGGGTCCTTCAGGTTAGGTGCATAAATATTTGTTACCATCATTTCTTTTTGGCAAATTGCCCCTTTTAAAAATATATAATGACCTTCTTCACCCCTTATAAAAGTATTACATTTGAAATCTATTTTGTATGATATTAGTATTGCTACTCCTGCTCCCATTTTATTACTATTTGCATGCAATATCTTTTTCCAACCTTTTACTTTTAACCTGATTGTTTCCTTATATTCAAGGTGGGTCTTTCTTAGACAACATATAGCTGGCTTATATATTTTTTTAAACCATTCTGTAAGTCTATGCCTTTTTTTTAAAGTTACTTGTTGCTTGGGATTTAATCTGTGACCTTGAATGTTAGAAGCCTGTGCTCCACAACTGTGGCACATCAGCTTCCATGAGTTGGTATTTTTGTTTGTTTTTGCTTGTTTGATTTTGTTTTTTTCAGAAGGCTCTGGAAACCAAACCTAGGACTTCCCATGTGGAAGGTGGGAGCTCAACCACTTGAGCCACATCTGCTCCAATATGTGTCTTATGATTTGGAAATTCAAGCCTTTAACATTCAATGTTATTACCATAAAGGCATTACTTACTTAATCCATTTTGTCCTTCAGTTTTCTGTTGCCATATCATTATATTGTTTGTCTTCTTATCCTTTAGTTTACCCTTCATAATAATCTTCATTTCTAAGCTCTTCTCCAAATCTTTCCCTTTGTTTTTTTTCCTTCCAGACTGCAACACTCTCTTTAGTATCTATTGTAATTCCGGCCTTTGGTTAACATATTCTACCAGTTTTGGTTTGTTTATGAAGACTTTAAGTTCTTGTCCCACAGTTTTTCTCTTTCAGTACCTTAAATACATCATGCCACTTTCTTCCCACCTCCACAGTTTCTGATGAGAATTTGGCACTTAATCTTAACAAATTACCCTACTGCTTTCAGAATCCTCTCTTTTATCTATGATATTTGTCATTCTGAATAGTAGATGTCTTGGATGGGTCTATTTGGATTTATTCTGTTTGTGGTGTGTTGTCCTTCTTGGATATTAATATTTATGTCTTTCATAAGGGTTGGTAGTTTTTGGTCATTATTTCCTCAAATATTCTTTCTGCCCCTTTTCCATTCTCTTTTCCTTCTGGGACACTGATAACATGAATGTTTGTGCATTTTGCATTGTCATTCAATTCCCTAAGATTCTTTTCCAGTTTATCCATTCTCTTCTCTTTCTGTTCTCCTGTCTTTTCCAGTTCAGATGCTCTGTCTTCAAATCAGTAATTCTATCTTCAGGCAATTCGAATCTGCCTTTATGAGCTTCTAATGTATTTTTAATCTCAGCCATCAAGTCTTTCATTACCATAAGGTCTGTTAGTTTTCTTTGTAGGTTTTCAAAATTTTCTTTATGCTCATCCAGTGTTTTCTTAGTATCTTATCTTTCTTTAGTCATATTTTCCTTAAATTCTTTGAATGGATTTAGGACAGTTGTATGATTATCACTGACTAATTATCTTAAATCCCGTATCTCTTCAGAATATTTGTTAAGTTCTTTTGGCTGGGCCATCTTTTCCTGTTTCCTAGTATGGCTTGTAATTTTATTCCTGGTATCTGGGCATCTGAATATGTTGGTAAATTTACTCTGATGACCGATTTCTCCCTCTTGCATATTGTTTTTTTCCCACAGATTTTCTGTGATATTTGGTTCAACTTATTCTAGGTCTTTAAAATTGTCTGGCTTATGTTTTCAAAGTCATGCCAGCAACCCACTATTGGGGCATAGATATTCTCTCAGGGGTTGCATACAGACAGCATGGAGAACAGTTTTTGTCCATGCAGTTTCCAGTCAGGCCAGCAGATGGCACTCATCAGTACACCTTTCCATAGAGATGTTTCATTCTTGGCTTTCCTCTCTTCCTGTGTTGACTTTCCAGTTCAGAGATTCAAAGCAGACTCTTCTGGCTGAATTCACTGAAGAAAAACACCCTGACCTCTCCTCCCTTTTCCCTTGAAACAGTTGACAAGGAGGAAAATGTCTGTTTCCCTCTCAGTTTTCTGCAGTGAAACAGGGATTTTACCCCAGCTTAATTACTTGGGGGTGAAGGTGGGGGAGGGTACCATTCCTGGCAGCTGGGAAGCATAGTAACTCCCAGTTTGTGGTTCCTTCTCTCTGTCCCTCACCCTCCTGGGTATTGTGTAGCACTCTCCTCATCTGCTGATTCCAAAGTAGGTACCTTTGGCAGTTTTTGCTTCTTTCTCCATTGTTTTTATGAGAGAGCTGAGCCTTGCCTGCCTAATCTGATGCCATCTTCCTACAATCCCTCTGTCCCATAGGTTTTGATATGTTGTGCTCTCATTTTTATTCATCTCAAGATATCTGATGAATACACTTGCAATTTCTTCTTTGATGTACTGATTATTTAAGAATGTGTTGTTTAAATTCCATGTATTTATGAATTTTTCCTTTTTCCATTTATTATTGATTCCCAGCTTCATTCCATTATGATCAGAGAAAGTGTTTTGTATAATTTCAATCTTTTCCAGTTTATTGAGTCTTTACTTGTGAACTAATATATGGTCTATCTTGGAAAAGGATCCATGAGCCCTTGGAAAGAAAGTTTATCCTGATGATTTGGGGTCCAATGCTCTATAGATGTCTTTTAGATCTTGTTCATTTATCATATTATTCAAGTTCTCTGTTTCTTTATACTCTGTCCAGATGTTTTATCCAATACTGAGATTGGTGTATTGAAGCCTCCAACTATTATTGTAGAGACAACTATTTCTCCCTTCAGTTTTTCCAGAGTGTGCCTCATGTATCTTGGGGCACTCAGGTTAGGTGCATATATATTTAATATAATTATTTTTTCTTGGTGAATTACCCCTTTTATTAATATATAATGACCTTCTTCATCTGTTATAACAGTTTTGCATTTGAAATCTATTTTTACCAATATTATTATTACTGCAGGTCTTTTTTGGTTTCTATTTGCATAGGATATTTTTTCCCAAACTTTCACTTTTAGCCAGAGTGTGTCCTTATGTCTGAGGTGGGTCTCCTGTAGACAACATATAGATGCCTGATATTCCTTTTTATCCATCCTATCAGTTTATGTCTTCTTTTTTTTTAGAGGTACTGGGGGCCAGGGATAGAACTTGGGGCTTTGAATGTGGGAACCCAGTGCTCAACCCTTGAACCACATTGGCTTTCCTGAGTTGCCAGCCAAGAATTCGGCATCCAGCAAAGATGTCATTCAAAAATTAGGGAGAGTTCTATATAATCACAGACAAAGAAAAATTAAGAGAGATTGTCAACAAGAATCCTGCCCTTCAAGAAATAATAAAAGGAGTTGTGCAAGTTGAAAGGAAAAAAGAGGATAAAGGGTTGGAAGAGAGCATAGAAAGTAAGATTATTAGTAAGAATAACTAAAAAGATAAAAAGAGAAATAAAAACATAATATGACATATATAAACTTAAAGAATAAAATGGCTAATGAAGGTATTGACTTGACAGTAATAACATTGAAGATTAATGGATTAGATTCTCCAATCAAAAGAAACAGATTGGCAGAATAGACAAGAAAATATGATCCATCTATATGTTGTCTACAAGAAATTCAGCTTAGATCCAGGGACACAGGATGCTGCAAATAAATGGTTGGAAAATTATTATATATGCAAACAATAACAAAATAGGGTGGGAGTAGCTATACTATCAAAAAATAGACTTTAAATGCAAAACTATTGTAAGAGGCAAAAGAAATTATATATTAATAAAATGGCAAATTTCTCAAGAAGAAAGTACAATCATAACCATTTATGTACCTAACCAAGGTGCCCCAAAATAAATAAGGAAAACATGGGAAAAACTAAGTGGAGAAATAGATGCTACTACAATTAAAGGGAGGGACTTTTATATACCAGTGTCACCGTTAGACAGATAATCTCAACAGTGGGTTAATTTAGAAATAGAGACCTGAATAATACTTTAGAGGATCTAGGCTTAATGACATATACATAATTATACCCAAATACAGCAAAATATACATTCTTCATGAATGCACATAGAGAGTTCTCCAGGATAGACCACACGCTAGGTCATTGAACAAGCCTCAACAAATTTAGAAAGATTGAAATTATACAAAGTAATTTCTCTGCCCACAATAGAATGAAAATGGTAATAAATAATGGGCAGAGAACTAGAATAGAAACAAAGATATGGAAGTTAAACAACATGCTCTTAGACAATCAGTGGATCAAGAAGAATATTGCAAAAAACAAAACAGTAACTACCTTGAAACAAATGAAAATAAGAAGACAACATATCAAAACCTATGGGATGAAGCAAAAGCAGTACTAAGAGGGAAATTTATAGGCATAAATTCATATATTAAAAAATAAATTAAACAATGAGAAAGAGCTAATATCAATGACTTTACATATATGAAAGAACTAGAAAAAGAACAACAAACTAATCCCAAAGCATGCAGAATGAAAGAAATAACAAAGATTAGAACAGAACTACATGAATTGGAAATTTAAAAAAACACTAGAAAAAAATTAACAAAACCAAAAGCTGATTCTTTGAGAATATTAATGAAATTGACAAGCCCTTAGCTAGACTAACAAAGGAAAAAATAGAGAAGATGCTAATAAATAAAATAACAAATGAGAGAGGGCATAAGGAATATCATAAGAGGATTCTTTAAAAATAGTATGCTAAGAAGATGGGTAACTTAGATTAAATGGAAAAAATTTCTAGAAACACATGCAAATTACATTGATGAAAGAGGAATTTGATGAACTCAACAGACCAATTATGGGTAACAAGATTGAATTACTCATCAAAAACCTCCCAAATAAGAAAAGACTAGGACTAGATGGCTTCATGGGTAAATTCTATCAATCATTCCAGAACGAACTGACACTAATCTTGCTAAAAAACTTCCAAAATTTAGAATTGAAGGATAAATTGCCTAACTCATTCTATGATGCCAACCTCAGCTTAATACAAAACTCACATAAAGACAATGAGAAAATAGAACTATAGACCAAACTCTAATGCACCTGGATGGTAAAAGCCTTAACAAATACTTGCCAATTGTATTCAACAACACATCAAATGAATTATTCACCATGATCAAGTGGATTTCATCCCCTAGATTATTCAACATGAGTAAATCACTCAATGTAATACACCATATTAACAGATTGTGAGAAAAAATCACATGATCACCACTTGGTGCAGAAAAAGCATTTGATAAGTTTCAGCATTATGTTTTCAATTAAAAAAATTTTGAAAGATAGGAACCAAAGGAAACTTCCTCAACATGATAAAGAGTGTATATAACAAACTCCCAGCTAGCATCATACTCAAAATGCTAAAGGCTTTTCCTTTAAGATCAGGAAAAAGACAACCATGAACACTGTCACCACTTATTTAACATTATGTTAGAAGTACTTGCTTGAACACTTATGCAAGGAAAAGAAATAAAAGGCATCCATTTTATAAAGTAATAAGTAAAAATTTCACTATTTGCAGAAGATTCTTCATATACAAGGCCCCCAAAAATCTACAACAAAGTTCGAGAGCTGACACAGAAGTTCAGTAAAATGGCAGGATATAAAATCAACATGCAAAAATTAATAGCATTTCTGTACACTAATAATGAGTAATATGAGGAGGAAATCAAGAAAAAAATTCTATCTACAATAGAAAATAATAGAAACAAATATCTAGGACTAAACTTATCTAAAGATATAAAGGATTTGTACACAGGAAAGTATACAACATTGTTAAAGGAAATCAATGAGACCTAACTAAATGAAAGAATATTTGATTTTCATGGATTTAAAGACTAAACATCATAAAAATATCTGTTTTACCAAAATTGCTGCTCAGATCCCAATAAATTACAGTGGCAATTTTTACTGTACTAGAAAAGCCAATTATTAAATTTATATGGAAGGCAAGTTGCAGAGCTAGCCAAAACATTAAAAAAGGAAAACAACTGAAAGGGAGTAGAGTGTGGTAAGCAGATGATCAATCTGGGCAGAACCTATGATAAGATAGAAGTGCATGGTTTGGCAGTGGATGGGGGTGAGTGAGGTTGATGGTGCTGGAATATGAGGGTGCATAGGGTTGGGGGACTTGGGTTGAACTATCCATGGAACAGGAGAGGGGAAGGCTGAAAATAGCAACCCGTGAACTTTTGTGATGTGTAGTTCTGTGGTTGAAACTATAATGGTGGGAATGTTCTTTTCAAAATATGGCAGGGGGGGGCATGGTGCAGGGCATCATGGGTTAGGGGATATGTGGGAAAGGGTACACCTGGGGCATGCTTCTATGGAATATGAATGTGTTCATTTTGTGTTAGAGCTTATCTCAGTACGTGGAGACCCACATAGTAAACAAGAAAATATTAAACTCTTATCCTGGGAGTCCTGTTATGTTGTTAAATAGAGAGATAAGAATGTACTGAGTACCTGGAGAGGGCCTAATAAAAGAAAACAGGCATTATGTCAAGCCCTAAATACTAATGCATTTAACCATGAACATTGTTCTTGAAAAATCAAAACAGTGGTTACCACAGGTTCTGAGGCATGAGGAAGGGATGAACAGGCGGAACGTAAGGCATTTTTAGGGTATTTGCATGATTTTACAATGATGGATACAAACCATCATATATTTTGTTAAAACCTATGAAAGTGTACAATACAAAGTATAAACCATAATGTAAACCATTGACCATAGTTACTAGATATGGTTCAATATTTGTTCTTAAATTGGAACAAATGTACCATTTTCATTTAAGATGCTATCAATAGGCGACTTTATGAGGGGGTTGTATGGGAATAACCTATATTTTCAATGGGACTTATCTGTAACCTAAAGCTTAAAATAACGTGAAAAAATATAAGACACTGGAGGAATGTTCAGAAGAAAATGTATCTACTTTCTAAATATAACTGAATTTATGGTGAAGAAATGCACAAAGCAAAAAAACTTTGCTTTGTTTTTGGGGAGTTTTGGATTACAGAAAAGTTACAACTATAGCAGGGGAGGATCACTGGTGCAGGGGAGTCTTGCTACATTTCCTAAAATAGTAGCAAGAATCTCCAGAGTACATATGCTGTGCTTAGTGAAAGAGGAAAGACAAATACGCCAAGTCCTTGATATTATTGCTTGTACTTATGAACCTTATTCTTGTGTGTTACCTCCTGAAAACCTCCTTGTTACTCAAATGTGGCCTTTCTCCAAACCAAGGTCAGCATATAAGCTCACTGTCTGATTCCTGGTGATGGACATGACTCCTGGGGATGGGGATTATTACGAAGCTCCAAACAGCAATGCATTTGGAAAGAGACCTTGAGTGAAAGGGGGGCATATTAAATACAGATGGGATTCTATGGCTAAGAGATTTCAAAGAGAATCAGGTGGTCATTGAAGAGGTTACGTTTATGCATGTCTCAGGAGTATGTCACTGACTGCCACAGTAAACAGTGTCTCAAGGAGTGGTGGTCCTGAGGGCTCTAGAGATATCTGGATACTATAAGAAGGGCAGACAACACCAAGAAATCAGTATCCCATCACTGGGCCTTATTTTGGAATATATAACAACCTTTCTCACCAATGTAGTAGAGTTTGACTCATTTATAATTTCTCTAAAAATGGATCTTCTGCCCTTTTATTTGAATGTATAATTAGTACTAAACTGATTAAATATGTGTCCAGAGACTTAAAAATTCTATCTGTTCATATTCCACTTGTGCCCTGAATCACAGAAGTGTTGCAGCCAACGCGTACTCTTCAGTTCATTGAACTCACCAGAAAAACTATTAAAATGATAATGATGGACAATATCCATCCCCGAAAAACATAATATTTATAACTGCTAGCAAGAAAGTTCCACCCATTGGACCCTGTGGGATCTAAGCCTGTCAATGGTAAATAGAGTAGATATCAACACACAAAAATCTTCAAGATTAAGGAATGAACAAACATAAGTGGGGAATGCAACTATGGTCAAAACAGATATTTTTTGTAGTAATGGAAGAACTTGTAACATTGCTATAATGACAGTGGTCTGCAGAGGTTCTGAGGGGAGGGAGAAGGAAGAATAGTTGTAACATGGGGCATTTGGGGACATTGGAATTTTTCTGCATGACATTACAATGACGGATACAGGCCATTATGCATTTGGTAAAACCTAAAAAAATAACTAGTTACAATTATTAGTATTGTGATCCCTTCTTCTTCTATCACCACTCATAAAGGATAGCAAAGCCAATTTAATCCAAAATATTTTTCCAGGTACCATACAACTTCATATTAGCATCATCTCCACCTGAGTTCTTCCAATAGCCTTCTGTGAGGTATATCCACATCTGTCTCATCATGCCCTTTGTCTTCCTCATGCCTAATTTTTGCATCTTCATAGACAATTTCCGATGACCAAGTAGTTTTGATCATGGTTCCTTCTTACTTTAACTTCTCCAAGGTATGCAGCAGATTTTACTGGTCTTGGATAAATAGCAACACTGTATGATGATTCTAATGGCCTGCATGTTCTGCCCCAATCACAGCCTCTATCACCATGCTCTTCTTTGGCCAAGACTTGTACTTCTTAAGGTTCCTGTAAAATTCAGGAACAATGAGATTTTCTCTTATTACATCTTTATCTTCCTGAAATAGGGTCTTGTTAGAGGCACTTCCCTCCACCTATCATGAAAAGAAACATATACATATATCTGAATATTGTACTCCTTCCCTTCCATCAAATCTGAAACCTCAACACAGTATGATCTTCTTCTGGGAAGCAAACACTAATTTTTCAGAGAATTGTAAGGCACTCATTCTATTATCTCCTCTGGACATATTATCCTCTCTCTTATATACCTAGTAATTTAGAGCTAAGAGCCTGTTCATTCACTATTCTATCCATCTTCACTAAGTTTACACATATATTTGTCCAACAAAGTGATATGCATCCTGCAAATTTCACTTTAGGGAGGTCGTCCTAGCTCCCTGATCAAGATGGTGGAGTAAGGTAATTCACAGCTCCATCCCTGCCAGAAGTAATGCCCAACCAGCAAGAACTGGCAAAAATATACTTCCTAAAGCTCTAGAAAATAATTAAATACTGCAGTAACAGGGCAAACCCTGAAAAAAAAAAAACTTCGTGGGTGACAGGGCCAGGTCCTCATTGGCAGCAGCAAAGGGTTTTGCCACCAGCAAATGCCAGGCTGCTGCTGCCACTTAGAGATGGTCTAATAGGGTCATAAAAGGTGTCAAAATACACACATTAAATCCCAGGTATTTTGGGTTGGTGAGTTGGAAATCAGACTTGCAGTGAATAGAAAAATGAACTCCAGGTAGATTTAGGCTTAGCAGGAATGACTACACACTAAGGAAAAAATTAAGTATGTGTTGCAATATTATTTCTTAAAAATACAAAAATGTATCAATGAAACATTTGATAAAATTCACTACTTTGAAATCCAGGTTTTCTTTTAGTTAAATGAAAGTATAGAGAGAGTGAAAAAAAGCCTAAAGTGAGAGAAGATATTTCCAACACATATACCTGAGAAAGGGTTATAATCCAGAACATTCATGCTACAGTTATATCCAGATACATGTAAATTCGCAAGGAGCTCCATGCTAATGTGGGCCCTGCATATTACAAATACAAACACATACCCACAGAAAGTAAATGAAGAATATAGGGTTGCCTCTGTAATGCAGGATATGTGCTCAATACTAAATAATAATTGCCTTCAATATTCACATGCACTGTGACTAACAAGTATCAGAATCAGAAAAATCTTCTCAAAGTTTTGCCTTCTGATATCCAGACAAAGAAACTGCATGTGAATGCCCATTGGACTTGTGAATTCTACTGCTTCCTACCTAAGAGAACTCAGGTTTGAACATTTAATAAGAATAAATATCTATAATTTACTTAATTTTCAAATGTTAAAATTGCAGGTTTAATTCAATAATTTTGATTTAAAATGTTGTTACCCTTTATATATAATTTGTATTTTCCCTTTACTCTAAATATATGATTTAGAGAATTTTAGGAAAGCAAAATATTTTTTGATAGAAGTAGATCTCAAGAAATATATGTGTAGTTTATTGATAGATCTTTGCTGGAATTTCACAATATAGGAATCGTTTGTTAATCATGATGACGCCCAGACCACACCCAATAATTTTGCTAAGTAGATGACCAGGGAACAGATAACCTCATGCTAGTCTTAAGGTGGTGGCCTGGCCACACTGGAAAGATCATTCATGTGATCCAGGGCTCTTTTACCATCAACTAGTTTTATTTGAATTATCTTACACCTGTATTCTATTTTTTATTATTAAGAAATTATAATTTAAAAATCCTGTCCAGAAGATAGAGCAAGATGGCATCAGTTTAAGTGGGCACTCACCAGCTCTCTCACAAAAATGGCTGAGTAGGGACAAAATCTTGCCTGAGTGAACTGTTTTGGGGACCCACAAAGCAGGAGGCTTCAGGGTATCCGTCTGGAGGGAACTGGACAAAGAGATAAAAAGCCCAAGGGAAAACATGAGTTTCTTGACCCAGTGCCTGGAAACGGCAAGTGGCTAAGTCCCATCCTCAAGGCAAATAGCCACTGTGAAGCCCCTGCCTCTCACCAGCCACTGAGCAAGAGGAAGTGTTTTCCAGGAATAAGAGGGTTCTGGTGAAGGGTACAGAGGGTTTCCTTTCTGTGGGTTTGATTATCTGGTTGCCCTTTGAACTTAAGGGAGCCTTCCAGCTGGCAAGAGGTGGTACCAGGAAGAGGGGAGAGGCAAATCTGCTCAGTCAGCCTGATTTACCTACTTGACCTGTGAAAGAGGAACTTGGGCTGTGAGAAGGAAGAGTCAGGCTATTGACTACTCCAGTTATGAAAACTATCAAAATTCCAACTCTCCTAAAGGAGGCAAGCATTAGGAAGTACTTAATAACATTCTAAGGGCTTATTTTTGGTCCCCTGGGAAGAGGAGGAGGTCTGAAAGAGGGTTGAGTTATTTCTCTGCCATGAGTTTGGATACTAGGGTCCCATTTGAATTTCAGAAGGGAACTCAGCCTGACCAGGAGAGGTAAGTGGGGATATCATCACACAGACTATTGCATTCTGCTGCCCTGGGAGAGAAAGCAATAAGAATAGAAAGAGGCCAGGGAAAGACCAGCTCCTAATCAGCAGGAATTTACCCAATTGCAAAGAATCAAACCTGCCTAAGGGAAAGTGACTTGACAGCTCTCTAGTTAACTGACTCAATGAGGAAGATTAGCTCTGTTGAGGAATCTCTGCTTTGAATATGCAAGGTCCTGCCTCCCATTAGAGGAGTGTTCCACTGTGTTATCAAGCACTCAGTTGATATTTAGGACAAGGAACAAATAGACATTATTTTTGTATTAGCTTCTTGGGCCTCTTATTTTTTATAAAAAGGTTTCCTTTATAAATTTAACTTAGTTAACTCACCAAAACCTGATTGAAAACCTGCAGATGGCAGGCTGCCGGGTAAATGATTGATGTACACCAGCAGCCTGTGAAGGTCCTCAGATGACTTATAGGTAAGACTGTTTTTCCTAATTTGTTATTTGATTGCTTGCTGGAGTGTTTGTTTTTTCTTCATTTATTCCTGCTTTCCCTCCCCCATGTTTTTTTCTTTTTTAATATTAGGTGCTGCTGTCTTGTTTCTTGTTTTCTGTGTTTCCCCTTTCCTTTGTTGCCCCCTTGTTTTGTATATCAATTTTGTCTACCTATGTGAAATATTTTCCTTCCTTCATCTTCCTATTCTCTGCTTTCTGATTTTGTTCTTACATTCGACCTCTGTTTAGTCTTCAATTTTTCTTAGTTTTTATTCCTACCTCCTCTATTCTCTGTTTTCTTTCTTTTTTTAACTTTTTTTCTTATTGACTTTCCTTTTCTCTTTCCCTTTCTTCCTACCAATCTGGCCTGTTAAATCATTCTAGAAATTTTTCTCTATTTGGTTTTTCATTTCATTGTTTTACCCCACTTTTTTTATTCTTATTCCTTTGTACTTCTTACATGAGTTAATTATTCATTTTCCTAGGTCTTTTATTCCTCCTCTTTTACCTTTCACTATTATTAGTACTGTTATCCACTTTCTATTCTTACCTCTTTCCCTTTATCTGGCCCTAATCATTTTCTTTCAAGGGAACATAGACAACAGCAAGGAAATAGAATAAGAGGAACAAAGTGTCAAAGTGAAACCTTATGACATACAAAAAATGGCAACTAAATAAAATTCTAGAGTAGAGAGAGAAACTTATCAACTGACTAAACCCATCAAAATAAAGAGATGCCTAAACACCAACAAAAAATTATAAACCAGACTAAGAAACAGGAAGACATGGCCCAATCCAATGGGGAAACTAAAAACCAGGAAAAGATGAAGAACATTGAACAACTAATCAGAGCTGTCCAAACAAATATCATGAACAAAATTCATGACGTGAAGGAAGAGATTAAGGATATTAACAAGACACTTGGAGAATATACTGAAGAAATTGTAAACATACATAAAAGAATAATGGATATGATGGTGATGAAAGGCACGATCAAAGAAATCAAAAATACTTTGGAAGCACATAACAGCAGATTTGAAAAGGCAGAAGAAAGAATTAGTGACATGGAAGACAGTACATCTGAAATAAAACAGATAGTAAAACAGATAGATAAAAAGATAGAAAAAATTCCAGCAGGAACTTAGGGATCTGAATGACAATAAAAATGCACAAACACACACATTATAAGAATCCCAGAGGGAGAAGAGTAGGGAAGGGGGACAGAAATAGTATTGGAAGAAATATTAGCAGAAAACTTCCCAACCCTATTGAGGGAGGTGAACATATATGTCCAGCAATTGCAACACAACCCAAACAGTATAAATCCCAACAGACATACTCTAAGACATGTACTTGTAAAATTATCCAATGATCAAGACAAAGAGAGAAGAGTGAAAGCAGCAAGAGAAAAGAGAAACTCACATAAAGGGAAGAGAAATATGATTAAGTGCTGATCTTTCATCTGAAACTGTGGAAGCAAGAAGGCAGTGGTATGACATAGTCAGCGTGCTAAAAGAAAAAAATTTCCAGCCAAGAATTCTCTATCCAGCAAAGCTGGCATTAAAAAATGAAGGAGAATTCAAAATATTCACAAATAAACAGAAATTAAGAGAGCGTACCAATAAGAAATGTGCCTTTCAGGAAATACTAAATAGAGTGCTTCAGG